>JANDJT010000032.1:19553350-19573917 GCA_024331685.1 Stegophilus panzeri | reverse complement strand
AAACTTCCTGTTAGTAGAAAACCCGCTAGTGTTATATTTGAGATGATATTACCTTTCTAAAATTCATACACTAGACGCTAGAGTACACAGTGCATAGTGTAAGTGTACGGTACTTCATTTGGGACACAACTTTAATATTTACTCTCCGAAGCGTGTTTTCGGAACAGCAATAACGTAGTGAGTAAATCTCCCCCGTACCGCACACAGACAGACTAATCCATAATGAGATTCGCTGGCAACGATTTTCATAATGGATTATTATCCATTTTATCGGTTAGTTGTTGCAGCTCTAGTGTGAAATCTTCCCCAATCCAGCAGCGAAATGTAATGTATGCAGCAAAGAAGCGACACTTGCGTAAACAAGCATGTAATATTAAGCACCCGGCGCTTTGTTCGCTGTACAGCGATGAAGGATGATAAACGTAGTTAGTTTAGAGTGAGAAAATGAAGTTTAGAGTGAGACTCAGAAAAGCTAGAGCAATTAAAAAAAAAAAGCAATAAAAACAGAAAACGAACACACACACACACACACACACACACACACACACACACACACACACACAAAATACCTTCTTCGACATCTGAAATATAGTCCTCATTGAGCGTTTCGGGCACATTGGCTCTACGAACTGCGTGATTTAAGCATGAAGTGTTAGGATGAATATCCATGTGAGTGGATGAACAAAAAATTAGAAATATCTAAAGTAAAAGTGGCGTAGAAATAATGGCATTAAAGCGATTCATGAAAACCAATTAATAAAGCATATAACGAGTCATTATTGGACTCAAAGTTTACCTTCATCATCAGACATGTCCAGAACCTCGTTCATTGTTTCTGGAACGTTTATCTTGTGTTTCTCAGTCACCGTCTGCAAAAAAAAGAGCAGTGTTAAAAAAAACCTGCATGGCCTCTTTTCAGTTCCTGCGTATCAGTTCAGTTCCTGCACTCATGTACAAGACCTTGTCTGGAACAGCACCCCTCTCCCTCAACACGCCTGGTAGTGCCTCATCAGTGAGGCATGAGGTCGCTTTCCAGAACCTTCAAACTGTTCCTCAGTGGTGGAATGAACTTCCACCGTCAATCCAGACCGCAGAATCCGTCACTATCTTCAAAAAACGGCTAAAGACCCAGCTCTTCCGTGAACACTTAACTAATCCCTAACTTGTCCGCACTCTCAAAAAAAAAAAAACAAAAAAAAACACACACACAAAAATCTACACTTACACCGGCTCTTACAGCTCTACTCTGTGCAGTTTGCTCCTCTAGAACTCAATTAAAAAAATAAATAAATCTTGTATGGTCGCACTAGTTACACGCTAGTTCTCTGCTTGATATATCGCTTTGCTAGGATTTCCTCACTTGTAAGTCGCTTTGGATGTAAATCAATGTAAAGAATTTCTTCTGCCTTATGATCCTGCTCATTTTCCCTCCGCTAATAATTTCATATGAAATCGATCTCATTTCTGCCATTTGGAATGAGAAGCACTCTATACAGTATGTGTAGGGCATGCAGACTCACCATGGTGGTCAGGGTCTCCTCTGTCACCACCTTGAGGGTGTCCACTACCGAGATGTAACCCAGACGTCTGGCGATGGACAGAGCTGTGTTTCCATTCTGTACACCAATGAAAACCAAACATCATGTCATATCAGATCAAACCCAGTTATGTATAGCGTACAGCACAGGTCTGGAAGGAGCCATCATTACACTGGAATTAGTGTTTAGGGGGATACTGGTGGTCTGGATACAGATTTAGCGTGAGGTGAAGCAACGGGTTGTCATCGTAAAGTACCTCCATATTATTATTTACAGCAGAGTGCTGTTGAATTCTCGGTTATTACTGGTCAGGAACGCGTTCGTTATTTTTCTATAACAGCAGCTCTGACGGTAGAGCCAGCTGCAAAGCAAATCACACGCTTCTATCCGTCCGTACGGGATTTCGCAGAGTTTTTTTTTTTTTTTTTGTGACTTATGCTTGGTTTTGCTGCTTTTTTAAATTTTTATTTTAATTTTAACTTTTTTGCGGAAAACTACTTGAATTGGTGAAAACGCAGTCTTTTGCAGTGATGAAATGAGACCTTTTAGCTGTACTCATGTTCGATGCACGTGACTTGAAGAGGGCTTTGGCTGAACGCGCGTTGCGATGACGTCACAAGACACGTCTTGGAGCAAATCTGCGGTAATTTCGGAAAATCGCAAGCTAATGTGTTATCGTTTCTATAGTAACAACCGATTAACATGGATTTATATGACGAAGGCGCCACATAATGGAAGACTAAATAATGAACGGGTTAAAAATGTGTTGCTATTTTGACAAAAGAAAATGTATAATAGTTTATAAATGAATTACACAAGTCTTTATTTAACATGTAGGGAAGGAGTCTCCAGTGTCAGTGCTACGTAACAGTCTGGAAGTTTTCTGCCATGGGAAAGTCTTTGCACTTTCTGATTTCTTAATTATATGACAAGATGAATTTTTTTTTTAATCTGGCTGGTGAGGAAATGACAGAAGTAATCCGCAACGTTAAACGTAACATATGGTCAACATTGGTCAATATTGTTGTGGTGGAAGAGTAATAAAACTCTATCGGGAATGCTTGTATAGGAAAATAACCCACTTTGGAACATGGAACGATATGTCATACATGCAGTAATGTACAGCCGAGGTCATAAGTTTACATACGCCTTGAAGAATCTGCAAAATGTTAATCATTTAAAAAAAAAAAAAGAAGGACAAAAAAGAGTACTAAGTACTGCCCTGAATAAGCTGTTTCACACAATAACTGAATTTTACACCATTCATCCTGTTCAAAAGTTTACACCCCCCTGGCTCTTAATGTATCGTGTCGCCTTCTTGAGCATCAGTGAATGTTTGCACCTTATGTAATAGTCGTGTACGAGTCCCTCAGTTGTCCTCAGTGCGAAATAACGGATCTCGACATCATATAGTCGCTGTTGGAAAGGGGTCTTTTCTGAAGAACAGTGGACAGTTTAACTGCTCAGGACAAACGAGGGACTCGTGAACAACTCTCACAAAACATAAAAACAGTCGTTGATCATCCAGGTAACGACACACAGGATTAATAATCAAGCGTAATGTAAACTGTTAAACGGGTTCATTTGTGTAAATTCAGTTATTATCGTATCTTGTGGACTATACTGTGTGTAAACATCTGTTATGTGAAATAATTTATTCAAAAATGATGAACATTTTGCAGATTCGGCAAGGCGCGTGCAACTGTAGAAAATGTGATGACTCATCCGGTAAAGGACAAAACAAAAATGATCAATTTCATGTACATATTGCTATGAAAATGTAGAAAGGTAGGGTTTTAATAGATTGTGAATACACGCTACCATATAGTGCTTGATGTATAGTACAGCTTTTATTATTAAAAAAAATAAAAATAAAAAATACGTAATGTTTGGTTGTGGTTCCTTTCCAGTGCTGTTCTATTGAGGAGGGGGGAAAAAAAAAAAAAAAACACCTAAATTTCCATTTTTTCCCCATTACTGCTAGTACATGAATGCAGCATTCACTGCAGATCCATATCCACTCACCACTGTGAGCTCGTTGGGCGAGGCTCCGTGCTGCAGGAGAAGGTTAATGATGTGTGTGTGGCCTTGCTGCGCAGCCTGGTGCAGAGGAGTATATCCGTTCTGCACAAACACAGCCAGAACAGCACATTTTATGTCACAGATGTAATTACAAATATAATATCACAGTTTTAACCATCATTTGTAATTACCTTAGTTTTAGCGTTGACCTTAGCCTGGTTCTTCAGGAGGAAGTGCACCATCTTTATGTTGCCATAGTGACAGGCGACATGCAGTGGAGTATACCCCATCTGCAGACAGAGGGAGAGTGAGCGAGAGGAAAAGAGAAACGGAGAGATGAAAAATCGCACCGTTCGCTTAGTGATCCAGTTATTTCTGGATGCACCTGTATCAATGTTTCCTACCGTGTCCCTCTTCTACATTACAGCACTGCTTTTCATGTTTCATTCAAGCGCATGTTAGCTTTCATTATAAATAAATGCGCTTCTAAACTCAACGTTTGCTGACTGCGATGTGTTAGTTACCAGATCTTTATTAGGCAGTTTATTATGTATGTTTGGCTTGTAATTACACTTCTTGACTATATTATATATTTTTTGGTTTCATTTACTGACTGTAGTCAAAACCCCTGTACCTTGTATACTGAGGGAAAGGGGGCAGCACAGGACCACTCACTAACTTGGATAGTGAACCATTTCCAGAGCGGCAGTGGGATTGACATGGTGGTGCCATGAGAGTGTGTGTTGCCAAAGCCTTCGTTACTATTACACCAACATTATGAACAAAATGAAATTTGTGTACTTAAAACACAGAGCAGTGCAGCTGGTAAAAAAAAAAATTTTTTTAGGTTCTTTCCAATCCCATTGTGTGCGTTTTTAGGTATTTTCTGAGGCCCATTATGTTTGCTTTTCTTATTTCCGATTCCCTTATTTCCTTATTTGGTTCCCTTCAGCTCCCTAGGTCATTATTAATCTGACGGTTAACAAGTGAGGACCTCGACCATCTCTTAACGTTCCTTTGCTTTTTACTATGGGTACGTGTATAAACTCTGTTTATTTCTTTTAATCATCTTTATTTCATCTATCTAGTGTGTATACATATCTTCCATGTGTGTGTGTTACAAAGTAAGTGAGTGTTAGTTATGTAACTTATGATACGATTCCCTGTACCTATTCTGTGTACTTTATAAATTTTCAAGACAGCAGATTGACCTATGTTACACCTGAAACAGATTGACTTATGGCTGGGAGTGAAAGATTAAATCTTATCTCTCTGTTGTTATCTTCCTACAGCTGGGCAACTTCCCTTTGGTCCTTTCTCATTCCATGGCACGGGCCTGGACCTGAATACACGCTACCAACTTTAGAACCCTTGTTCCCCACAGTTTCCCACAGTTGCCTCCTTTGTGTTTTATTTCTGTCATAATTTTCATCCAACAACAGCTTCAGGGTTTCCGGTACGATCCTGAGCTCGGGTTACTGTCTGTGCATGCTCTCCTGTGTCTGCATGGGTTTCCTCGGGGTTCTACGGTTTCCTCTCACTTCCCAAAAACATGAATGATGTACAAATGTGTGTGTTTGTGTATGTGTGGGACTAGTGTCCCACCCGGCGTGTATTCCTGCCTTGCGCTCGGTGTTCCCAGGATTCCGGATCCACCGGAATCCATGAATGAGTATACATTGAGAAACACATACGTACCTCTGCTAAGCACAATATACTGTAAATCTGCTTAGTCGTATTATGCCTCTCGTTAATCGGTTTTGTCCCGAGTTAAATAAATTCACATAAAAGACTAAATGAATATACGTTCCCATTGACATGATTAAGTTTAATGGATAATTTGTACCTGAAGTACATGTAAGGACAAGGTTTTAGACCGAAATATTTTTGTTGTGTACAAAGGTAATACAGGTGTACCTAATAAACTGGCAATTCAGTCTGCATTTGAATCAGAGGAGGTCATGAGGCGTGTATTTTCTCATGCCGTAGCTTTTTGAGTCAGAAGATATACAGCACCCCTTTGTGTACACGGACGAGCAGTGGACACTCGCCTGATCGATACGCTGAAGATAAGGACATAGTCATGATCATAGTCACTGGCGCATGTTTGCAGCTGGGATTTAACCCTAGTACATACAGTAATGTGCACTTCTGATTAGTAGGCAGCATTTCCATCACTCCTAGGCTACTCTAATCTCACTCTACATACCTTCTGTTACCTTCAGTGCTGTGTGAGGGAGGTTTCCTTTTCTTCCTCACTTCTGATTGTGCTTCTGTAAGGCTGTGTAGAGTGTTCAGAGTCAGTGTGTACTCGGTGCCGTGTGGAGTATTGATCAGCATACAAGCTGCCAGACTCGCTTCCTCCCTGCACCCAATGACCTTCAGCCACTTCTCGTTAATACGCCATGCAGTAAGGCGTGATAGCACTGGCCAGACTGTGTGTGTGTTTGTGTGTTGCTATGAGGCATGTAGTGTATTTCACATTAGCTCTACAGTCTAAAGGTTGGAGAGCTGCAGTTGCTATGTCAGTGGAAAAAATGCTGCAGTGTACCTTGGTCTCGGGGTCCACACTGGCACCCTGGTTAACCAACACTTCAGCTACGTTCACTTTGTCCTCCTGGGCCACCAGGTGAAGAGGAGTCAGTCCACTCTTAAACACACAAGCACAACAAATGTAGATGAGTGTTTATTAACAACAACAACAACAACAACAACAATAATAATAATAATACAAACAAGAAAAAGACAAAGGAAAAGAAGAACAAGAGGAACACGACAAAAGAGGGAGAGGAGAAGAACAAAAACAAGAACAAGACAAAAATAGGAAGAGAAGGAAAAGACCAAGAAGAAGAAGAAGAAGAGGAAGAAGGAAAAGAACAAAAAGAACAAGAGGAACAAGACAAAGGAGGGAGAGGAGAAGAAGAAGAAGAAGAGGAAGGAAAGAAAAACAAGAAGAAGAAGAACAAGAGGAACAAGACAAAGGAGGGAGAGGAGAAGAGGAAGAAGCAGAACAAGACAAAAAAGTAGGAAAAGGAGAAGGAGAAGACCAAGAAGAAGAAGAAGAAGAAAAACAACAATGCGAAAAAAGGAGAACATGGAGAAAAAAACAGTACAAGGAGAAAAAGCAAAAGAACCAGGAGAAAAGAAGATGAACCAAGAACAAGGAGAAAAAAAAATGAAGAACAAGAACAAAGAGGAAAAAAATGAAGAACAAGTCAAGGAGGAAAAAATTAAGAACAAGGAGAAAAAGAAGAAGGAGGCATAGGAGAAGAATACAAAGAACACAGAGAAGAAGCAGAAGAACAAGAAGCAGAAGAAGAGGGTAAATTGTGAGAAGAAGGGGGTGAAGAAAAAGAAGGAGGAAGAGAAGAAGAGGAGAAAAATGAGGAAAATAAAGAATAATGGGGAAAGGAGAAGTAAAATCAGATGAAGAAGAATAGAAATGAGCCTTCTATATATTTATAATAGACAATGAAATAGAAAACATTTACAGCTATGACAGGGTGTAAAGAGTTCACATCATCGATGCATAACAAAAGAAATACATCTTTCATCTTTTTTTTTCTTTTGCATTTCATCTTCGGATGATATATTAAGAGAAAATCAGTAAATGAATCCTCAAATCAATTAAAAAAAACCCCCTGGTACACAGTTCAGTTATAATTCAGCTCTTTTCTCAGCACCCGTCTCCTCAGTTCTGCTTTATGCTGCTGTATACAGTGAGCCAGTTCCCTTCTAATCACCCCGTCTTATCTGCTGTCCTGCTCTCCTCTAGTCACAGCTGGAATTAAACTCTGGAGGCACATCTGCTTTGTACACATCGTGTTTACTAGTCGCTCTCAGCTAGCTTTCAGAAAGCGCTCTCAGACTACTTCGCCCTGAACTCGAGGTCTTCGTGTATCTGCGTGTGAGGACATGTGCTTTGTTCTGAGGCTTGGGTGTTCCCGGACGTGTCCCGTTGGCTGGAGGGAGTGTGCGCTGTGTACTCAGGGTGGTACACGGTGCATCGATTGATATAAACGCTGCCAGTCTCTCGGTCTCGAATTCTCTCTGTCAAATTCCTCTGTACTGTTAAACTTCAATTATTTTCAACTTGAAACAGCTGGAAGGTCGAGCTGGTAAATGAGCCAGTGAAATGGAGATAGACTTTCACCTTTCTGAGCACGGACACAAGAATTTCTCCTTGGGAAAAAGAGAAAAGCAACCTTGACGAAAGTACAAGTAGTGCGTGTACTCTTTTCCGTTGTGCCACTGACAGCATTTTATTTTGGCGTATTGACCATGGGCTCGGTTAAACGCACATAGTGAGGGACTAATAGTGAAAATTCTGCGGTATGTAGCTGCAGCCTGGACGTTTGTTTTATATTTTAGTTGCATTCATTTCAGCCCTTCAATTCATTCAGTTTAATGTGTTTTCTTGAGACGTTAGTTTAAATGAGCCTTAATGCCGATGCAATTTATTCACACAAAATTTGTTTCATATCAAGCACATCGTGCGCACTGATTACACTGTAACACTCATTTCATGACCTTGATTTAGTATCACATGGCCACATTCAACATGTGTGTGCACAATTTGGTTTGTGTGTGTGTGTGTGTGTGTGTGTGTGTGTGTGTAGGGGTGGGGTGGGGGAGGGGTCACACAAAATATTTCTTTCAGGTCTCTATTCATATGGATGAAATCTATACTGTTAAATTAAGACAAATGTGTACAGTAGTTATCGCAAATTGACATCATTATCCTGATCAGGGTTATTCCTGACAATTAAGCTTAATATGTTTACCTTATATAATGATAATGAGTCTTTACTGGGCACATATGCACAGTGAAATTCTTTTCTTCGCATGACAGGAAGTTGGGGTCAGAGTGCAGGGTCAGCCATGATACAGTGCCCTTGCTGGGCCTTGCTGGGCCTTGCTGGGCCTTGCTGGGCCTTGCTGGGCCTTGCTGGGCTTTGCTGGGCCTTGCTGGGCCTTGCTGGGCCTTGCTCAAGGGTCCAACAGTGGCAGCTTGGCAACACTGGGGCTTGAACCCCCGACCTTCCGATCAGTAATCCAGAGCCTTAACCGCCAAGCCACCATTGCCCCACCATTGCCCCCTGTTATGTAATATATGTTCCCATATATTAGTATTATTAATAGTATTAGTCAAAACTCATTGTTTTGTTGCTTGCTGTTAAGTTACATGGCACTGCAAGTTTGCTTCATCAGTAAAGATTTAAAATTAATTTTTCATTAGATTCGTTTTGTCCATAATCATTTGGCCATGTGAAAGCTAATAATCTAAATGTGCTGCCAGACGTTCATCTCAAGCACCTGCGTAGAACATAACTGAATACCGAAAGCGTTGCCTGTGTAAATACTGATGAATAATAATCTTCTGAACCTGTATATTTGTTGCTACTAAACATTCGTACCTTGTTGACCATATTGATGGTGGCATCACGTGCAAGCAGCAGGGTGACCATGTCCACGTTGCCCTCCTGGGCCGCCAGGTGGAGTGGACTAATGCCCTGTCGAGTGACGGCGTTGGTATCGGCGCCATATTCCAGCAGTGTGGTGGCGATCTCCATCTGATTCTTCTTGGCAGCTATATGTAGAGGAGTGTAGCCGTTCTGCGAGGGGACAGGAAGTCAGAGAGAGCGAATAATAAGAACCAGGCCAAATTCAGGAACGTTTGGAAAGTTAAGCACGTAATGATGATGAAAGTTTTAAAGAAAGGAACTGATATCATTTAGGTATGTAGAGCTTAAAGATGATGGAGACTCTGAGATATTTGAAGGAATGTTGTTGATCAATTCAGTTTTAGATTCTCTACAAAATGAGTCCAGAGCGTGCAGCAGAGTACGCATTTCCTGTTTTGCCCGACAGTACGACTGTAAAACCACAAGCAGGGAAACTGTCGCCGCTGTAGCCCTCAGATTTATGGGATTTCCAAAACTATAAGCCAGTCCTGCTTCTGGCTGCGAGAGAGAGGGGAAAAAAATGACTAGGTTTGGAAGGAGAGCAGTTCCTTAAATGTCACTGAATGATGGGATTGCCAGCAGCAGTGGTGATGTCATGGTAGGAGTTGGTGGCCAGGACCAAAACACACTACAGCTGAAAGCTGGGAGAACAGCAGATTGAACCGGGTCACCCTTTTCTATCGGCGACCCCGTTGTGCCAAAGCAGAGAAGAGTCTGAAAAGAAAAGTCTTTTCAAATAAGTAGTTTTAGGGCACTTTCCAGTGGCGGCTTGTTCATAGGGACAGTTCAGTCAAAGCTCCACCATTTAAATCAGCCAGTCAACAAATTTTGTTGAAATACTAATGACCTCTTTAGAGTTACCGATCGTTTTAAAAATAAAATGGACAGATGTTTTCTAGATCATGTGGCAACGTGATTATTTTTGCACCTAGTGGTCAAAAATGGGAAGTGCAACAAGTGCTAATAGACAGCCATATGAGCGAACTTTTTTCTGCCCCATGCTCAACTATGAAAGTTTTCCGTGGAGGAGGAGTAGCAACCATGACAGTTAATGAATTATCCAGGTTGCCAGATTGGGCTATTTTAAAACAATACGCTTCTCCCAATATCTTCTTTCATTGCAAATAATCTGAATTCAATGCAATAAATTTCCAGACAGTCCAGACAGTGTTTCTGATGTATGATGTACAGAACCATTTCTAATGTAAGATATATTGCAAAGATTGGGAGAAGGGAATGTGTTTGGAATTATGGAGTGAATAATGTCCGTACATCAGAAATATATTCGAAATACTTTCCCAGTTAAACGCTGAGAAAAGTATAAACGTGTTCATTTTCTGATGCCCAAATTGTTCGGTTTAGTTTCAGGTCTTTTGTGTGGTTTTTAAGACGCTGGTTTTTTTTGGTTTTTTGAGACGTATTTGGGCTGAAGATTTTGCTGAGTCCTGTCAACCTTGATTAATCATGTTATTTCAAACACATTTTTGAAGAAGGTACATCTAAAACTACTCCAAATGAGCTAATAGAGTGTATGTTGGATGACTGTCAACTCTCAATTGCCTATGACATGGTTATTTTGTAAAAAAAAAAAAAAATAGGTCACTAGATAGCCTATAGCATAAGTCAAGTGTGATAGCCACTCAACTTTTTGTTTTTGTTTGAGGCTATGTTGTTATTAATGTCGGCCTTCCCCACCAAAAGCTACGGTCACAAGCTGCTTCTGGCACTTTCACACCTATTAGTCAGTTTGAGTCTGAATCAGTGTGAAATTGATACTTTTGGTCCAAACGGCACATAATTCAACACACCAAAAACCAAAAAAAAAAAAAAGTTGGCTGAGGGGAATGTACAGCTAAAAACACACTCATAAAACTATTTCATTCACTGGTCAGAAATACAGCGAAGGAAAGAATGTAAACAAACAAACCTTTACCAAGTGTGAGTAGAAACTACAAAATCGCCCGAGCACTGAGAACACGTTACTGAGTGGCGCGCCAAAAATTAGTAGAAAATGATACTAGTTATACTAGTTTTATAATAAGATTTTGTGTATCGCATCCGGTGTTTGTTTACTCTTTTTTTGTTCTTCGGTCCTGCCAAATTTCAGCTCTGTCCATTGGCTCAGTTTGTGCTTTGTGTCCCAGTTTATCAGCCAGCCTTATGTGTCTGGATAAAAAAAAAAAAACCAATACGATGTCCCATTTCAAATAATGCATCAATACAAAAAAAAAAAAAAAAAAGACAAGACATAAATACCTAGTCAGAGACGGGCAGGTCCGGAGCTTGTAAATCAGCGAGGCTTGGGTCTGATGGTGACCGTAATTAGTTACAACTACAGATTGTGTGCAAAACTCATAATACTCAATGCGTATTATTTTCCAACTGAATCAAGTGAGGTTGAATTAAAAGATCCAGGACCTGAGTGACGATGCTCCTACCAAGCACCTCTAATTGGTTCAGCATGCTACTTTCCCAACAGGCTGTGACCGGTTCTTTGAAAGCTTTCTGAAGGCCAGCTTGTTTGTTACTGGGATCACGAGGCAACAAAGATAATGATCAGGAGCTATGCAAAGACCCTGGAGCTCATCCACAACACGCCAGCACACAGAGCATGTCCGCGAGGGACGTTAATGAGGACGCATACTTTAGAGGATGACGTTTGAACTGTAAGTTACATGATGGAAAAAGAAAGGAATGTGGTATTAGGCTGTGGAGGATTTATAGGGAGTGGAGCTTATTATATAGTGTATGCGCTAATGTGTGTGTGTGTGCGTGTGTAGGCTAGTACCTTGGCAGCTGCATGGGGAGAGGCCCCCTGGTCCAGGAGAAGAAGTGCCACTTTCTGGTTATCGTAGTGCGCGGCTACATGCAGTGGAGTTAGTCCGCTCTACACACACACACACACACACACACACACACACACACACATAAATATACACGCACAGTGAGATAATGAGATAAAAGTGCACCACCAGCAGGCTATAAGATTTGCAAAACTGTGCTATAGCTCAGAGTCTTCAAAGCCATACATGCATATTATACATGTGTATAGGCTTGTATGGGAATTATTCCACAGGGTTGTTGTTGCTCTACTAAAAGCTTGCAGAGATCGCTAATGCTTTTCCTCCATTACACCAGTAATGGATAGTAACCTATAAAAACATTAGGCTTAATGGGCTGTATTCAGAGTTGGACACTTAAGTTCAAAAGTTCCATCAGTATTTACGCCGGGAAAGTTACACATATTCAGAGCTGGGTTATGCACATTCTTAAAATGCTTCAATAATTCAAATCATTAGAATTACATGAGGTTGGAGGATTGTTCTTGTGTAAAGGAGACTGGGTTATTCAGAAGCATCTAGACCTCTGCTTCTAAAGTCAAGCACTTGCTTTTAAACCCAAAAATGGGGGAAAGATATGATATAAAAGCATGACGATTGAAAAAAAGAAAAAAGAAAAAGGCTAATACGTTGAATTATCTGAGTGAGAAGTTGACAAGCATTGAAATAAAACTCTATCGGACCTCTCTGGTATATTGCCAGTATACTGCAGCATGGATAGTTCTAGTAACTCTCACGTTAATCACTGCACATTTGGTTGCCGTAATGTCTGCCTGAGTTAACTCTGAACATATATATATATATATATATATATATATATATACACACACAATGCATGTATATGCAAAAACCAAGACAGAATAGCATAGCACCATAGACGTGCAGTAGCATGATGAGCAAAGTATACAAGTGCTTATGTGTAAAACTATGTTCCAAAGCCAAAGTATCTGAGACATTGACTCAGTCTCAGTGGAGTGCACAGAGAGAGGCAACAAACCGTTTCCACTGATTTAACGGTGCAAAGTAGACTGATCTGAAATGCGTTTTCCCTTCTCTGAACAAGCAGTTCTTAGAAAACAGGCCATAGTTTGGCAAAATAACAAAAAAAAAAAAAAAAGAGAAAGAAATAGGGAGAAGAAAAGCTCAAGGATGACTTGTGTCTCAAGGCATGCATTTTCTTTTTTTCTATTTTACTCTGGTTACATGTTTCTGTCCTAGCAGCAGTGACACAATCCCATTAGAAAGAATCTACTCAACATGATACTTTTGGATATTACCTTTCCTGATGCATCTGGAGGAGCTCTCTTCTGCAGCAGGAGGTTGGTAACCTCTATTTTCCCATACTTAGCTGCCACATGTAGTGGTGTGAATCCCTTCTGAAAAAATAATAATAATAAAATGGCACTTTAATAGCATGTACAACTGCATGAAACTAAGTCAAACTGCACATGATGCAAAGACAGAATCGGTCCTGTTTTTATAAACGGACACCTTGGAAAGTGGCGGTTAAAGGATTGCAACAGTACACTATATAGAAGAATAGTGTAATCCTTGTTGCGCAATGTCCTGTTGGGTAATCATGGCGATTTGTTTCCGATGACAATCATGAAGAAACTGTGTAACAGATCAGCTTTCACTACGAACATAAAAAATTTAAACGAGCACTATGGTGTGGAACCCCTTTTGTAGAAACTAAGCAAACATCGAGGTATGTGTTCTAATATTTCCGGTGACAAGCCAGTGGGATCGGCGAAGGTCATCCTCAATAATGACGCACGGACGGATATGACACACAACCCAACGTTCGTGTTTGTTGCTGTGTGTTTGATCAGTGGTGAAAAAGAAGCTGCGCTCAATCCATGTACAATAGTGCTTGAAAGTTTGTGATCCCTTTCGAATTTTCTGTATACCTGCATGAACGTGATATAAAACATCGTCAGATTGTCAAGTCCTACAAGTAGATAAAGAGAACTCGATTAAACCAATGAGACACAAATATTATACTTGGTCATTTATTTATTGAGGAAAATGATCCGATATTACAGGTGAAATTAGAGCCAGGTGTTTTCAATCAATGGGATGAATATCAGGTGTGAGTGAGTGGCCTGTTTCATTTAAAGAACAGGGATCTATCAGAGTCTGATCTTCATAACACGTGTTTGTGGAAGTGTATCTTGGGATGAACAAAGGAGATTTCTGAGGACCTCAGACAAAGAGTTGTTGAAGCTCATCAGGCTGGAAAAGGTTACAAAACCACCTCTAAAAGAGTTTGGACTCCACCAATCTACAGTCAGACAGAAATTTAAGACCATTGTTGCCCTCTCCAGGAGTGGTGGACCAACAAAGATCAGTCCAAGAGCAAGACATGTAACAGTCAGAGTAACTTATATATAACAACTGACAAATTTTTGCCACTCACAGATATTGCATAATATGTAATATTGCATAATTGTCCTCGATAAATAAATGACCAAGTATAATATGTTTGTCTCATTGGTTTAACTGGGTTCTCTTTGTCTACTTTTAGAACTTGTGTGAAAATCTGATGATGTTTTAGGTCATATTTAAACAGACATACAGAAAATTCACAAACTTTCAAGCACCACTGTCGCACAGTACAAACACAACAGATTCTCGATGGAGACCAAATAGTGTTGTGTACCGTCACACATCTCCAACAGCATTACTGTACTGTACTACTGTACATTTTTTACATTTTCTCCTTCATAACTCTGAACTCACGATGAGTTATAAACTCATCGTTTTGGACTTTTTCTCATACAGAGTCGTTCAGTGAGAGTTTCTGTTCAAGAGGGCTACTGGTGTAACTCGAGGTCATAGTCCTGGCAAATATGATCAATCAAGCCTTTCCCTCTCAGCAGATTCCCACGCTGTAATACTTGGCAGCTTTTCAGCCATGTTGGCCTAGGATCGTTCATCTGTCGTGGTCACGTAGATGAACCAGGCAAAAAGAGTTCTTTCGACAATTCGAGAGGGACTTTCACATTTTCAATTGACGTTCACATTTTTGCCAGATCCTAATTTCTAACAGTGACTGGGTTCGGGAAGTGGCAAAAAAATAATCCAAAACTGATTACAAATGACAGTGTATGACCGAGATGTACACTTTCAGATGATTTCAAAAGCGTAATCAAACCTGATTACTTTTGGACGATACTAGTTCTTTTTCTCTCTGGCTTAATTCGTTTCAACGTGTAAGGAATAAAACATGACAAGGCATCCTGTTATAGGAAAATGATCTGTGACGTTTTATTACCTTGGAAGTTTTCCAATAAAAACACATGAAACTGTTTTATTCCTCGATTTTTGCCAAAGCTAACATTTTTTAAATTAATTATAGACTGATACGATGCTCGTCCTTTTTTATCTGTTTATAGTTATGACCAGTATTGCGGAACATCCACAATATCTGACCGTTTCTGTAATAAGTGATATACAGTAGCAGGTAGAGTATAAACAGTCGTTCCCTAGGCTTTACGTCTGACTGCAAAGCACTGTGCTATAACATTATTTGCTGGTAAACATGTAAGCAAGTGATTCATCAGAAAGAAACAGAAGTCTGATGAAACATATCTCAACAGGATGTATCGCGCTCCTGAGTGATGCAACAGAAACGTCTTCTCAGTAGCGTCGGGAGATCAATCAGGAGAGTTCAAATCCAGACGATGCAACAGCCGTCCTTGGGAGGGATCTCATACTATCTGTCTGCTGTCCATCAGAGCGACGCTAGCCAATAGTAGGCGTCTGTGAGCTCAGATACTGTATGGGGAAGCTCAATAAAGATGCAGGGGCTTCATGTGTCTCAGACGAATCACGTGCTTGCCTGTATTCTCCAGGGTTGGTAGCTGTCGTGGGTGGGATTAAGCAAATCCTATTCTGTAATTCGCATTACAGAAGCAACTCCAGAAATTATCCGGCATTTTAACTCCGACCCTTTTTCACTTATAGTGTGGAATTTTAACCACTGGTCATATAGAATCTATCAAAAAGTGTGTTGTGTTGTGTTGTGTTGTGTTGTGTTGCTTAACCAGCCCAAGAGAGGATATGCACAATTATGTGACAGATGTTTCAAGCTGTGCGGATGAGCGTGTCATCAGTTTGCTGAGGGTCACCTCCTCACACAAACACAATGCAAATAAAAGTGCTGAGCGGAACAACACATGTAACTAGTGCACGGATAGAAAAACACACCCGACGCCAATCCGCCTCCTCAAAGCCAAATCCATCAAAGAACCTAACGCACCTTCAGTTCTGCTGTGCTCAACAAAGTGAGAAGAACGACACCTCATATTGAACGCAGCGGGGGCTCGAACATGGAGTATGTACGCACCTCGGTTTGTTAGCCGCTGAGTAAGATGTTTAATATTTACGTTTACGTGGTTGTCTTTCCCAGCGAGACAACCCAGCGAGCGCTAGTCAGCAAAAAATGGCCGACGCAGTCGATTTGTTAATGAAATGGGAACGTTTCTGCATACCCACACACTACGCGCCGACAAAAATTGCTAAAATATTTTTGCGTTTTGCATAGGGTTGGCATGACGACAGAGAAACCTCTTTGGTCAGGAACGGATAACAAAGGAGGTCCCGCTATCCGTGGATGGAGCCAGACGTGCTGAAAGCTCGGTGGAAACTTTACTCAGGAACTGCGTGTGTATTTGCCTCCCACACAGCGCAGCTGCTTCGGACCAGTCACAGCGCAGAACAGTGCCAACCACCTCCAGAGACCTGTAGCAGCTCATGACTCACGAACACACACGGTGCTGTACTGCAGAGTACACACTACACTAACTAAGCCAACACATACTATACATGTATATAGGTCGATGTGTAGACACTATAGACATATCAGTTGAACGATAGACATTAATGCTGACTGATTTCTGATTATTAAGCAGATGAAGAACCTGCTTTCTCAACTACAACCAGCAGCTGTGATGTCATCTAGAGAGCTGCAGCTATATCGAGTGCAGGACAGTTGTTAAGGTATGCTGATATGAAGCTAAGCTATGGTGGTGGTGCGTAAGGTGTCAGCGTGGACTGAACCAGATCACGTGCGAATAGTTTTGCTAAAAGCCACGTAGACGTGATAAGCAACGTGACGCTAAAACCCATGAGTGAGAAGCCCCCACTTTACTACGAAACAGGAGGAATTCTGGGGAACCCCGTTATTGGACCGTCAACTATTCCTCCCACTTCTTCGCACTGTCTTTGTACATCATGTGAAAAGGTTTTTTTGTGTGTGTGAGACGGACCTTGGTGGTGATGCTCAGTGAAGCGCCCTGGTCCAGCAGTATAGAGGCCACGTCTTTATGGCCCTCGCGGGCTGCCAGGTGCAGTGGTGTGTATCCAGACGTGGTCGTGGAGTCGGGTGCGGCTCCGTGCTGCAACAGCAGCTGCACGATATCGGGCTTCCCCAGACGACTGGAGATATGCAGCGGAGTCTGATCATCCTACACACACACACACACACACACACACACACACATTGTGATACACGTGTCGCTTTAATTAAGAGACCAAAGTTATTTAAGTACAGGATTCTTATGACTATACTCTCTATATTAAAACTAAAATATAATAAATGTTCATTGTTGGGAAGTACAGCATTCTAGCCTGTTTACGTGTCCCGGATAGAGCAATGTTTAAATGTTTAAATGACACACACACACAGTATAGTGAGATAGCACACGGCTAGGTTTACTTTTAATAATCACTTAATAGTATTTAATCATACCTTGGACTTGGCATCGACGTGAGTTCCGTTCTGCACCAGGTATTTCACTACACCCGTCTGTCCAGCCCTGGCGGCCATGTGGAGCGCCGTCTCTCCTCTCTACAACACACACACACACACACACAAGGACACCACCGACTCAACACGTAAACTTCTGGGAAAAGGAACCACTGCACCAGGACACTAAGCCTTTGTCTGTGTGTGTGTGTGTGTGTATGTGAGTGTGTATATGCCCATGTGCTCGTCTGTGTAGCCTGTTAGCTAAAGCCAGCCCCCTTTTTTCTTTCCATCCAGTCTGCTTTCTTTATTACGACTGCTGCTACACACACACGACCCAAATCAAACTTCTGTCTGAGGGTGGAGGGAGGAAGGGGGAGGGGGGTGGACAGTTGCACATGATTACAGTCTGCCCGCTGGCCTGGAACTATAATTACAAAAGTGTTAGAAGACCAGACCTGTGCTCTCAGACCTCTGTTTAGGCACAAAAACCGAGACTGTTATTACCGTAAAAAAAAGGCCTTATAGCATCAGGACATCAGAAAAGCAGGGCAATGATAGGATTCAGACAGGAGCTGCACGCCTCTCACACGCCAGAATTCTTTCCATTGTTTTGCTTTAACATTATCAGGCTTTTTTATTTATTTAAGCGATTAGATGTGTGCATTACATGACTGTTAGACACAAAATGGGGTTGGGGGGAAGGGGGCTCATGTTCCAGTACTCACCACGTTGGTTGTGTTTGGCGATGCACCATGACTCATCAACTGAGTCACAATGTTTTCGTGCCCCATAAAGGCGGCCACATGAATCGGCGTGAGTCCAGACTGGCAGATAAAAACAGAGGGAGAGAGGATTAGAAACTCGCACCTTTGAAGTTCTGGGAATTGATATGACCTCATTGCTCAGTGAAAACACTCGCTTAAAGAAAGCAGTTGGTTTGCTACAAAAGAAAAGAAGAAGAAGGAAAAAAAAAAAAAAAAAAAAAAAGAAACACGCAATTGAACAAGTTTATTTTACAGCAGGCGTTCTCAAATGTTTTACAGTCAGGGAGATCTTACTGTGCAAAAACAATTCCACAACCCTCCCCTCCCTCCTAATTTTGCTTCAGGAACGTCTTCAGTCCGGAGAACTTGTGCTTTGTGGTTTCTCAGAAGAACAATTTTTGCCTTATTAACTTCAAGTGAAGAGGAAATGACCGTTTATAGCTGTTATAACATAAGTGAGTACAGGAAATAGCATGTTTGTTTTTGGTTTATTTTGGACATTCCACAACATTAAATATATAAACAATTGCTCAATTGCTGTGGTATAAGAGGAATAAAGCATTCTGGGATGTGCCCCATTTGTGTTTTATGTCTTATATACTGTAACAGCAGTAAATAAAAAAAACCTTGACCATAGTTGACAGACAGCTTTACTGTAGATCATCTCATAACAGGAAAACATTACAGAATAACTACATATATGTCACAACCCCCGACTTTCACAACCATGAATTACAGGACCAAAGCAGAGATCATTACACGTTGCATGTCTAATAGATATAAAGCAGTCAATAAAATCTAGATGACCACACACACACACACACACACATATTCTCTCTCTCTCTCTCTCACCTCCGTCACTGCCTGTATGGACGCGCCGTGTTTCAGCAGCAACTCCATCACTTTGATCCTGTTCTTCTTGCAGGCGATGTGAAGTGGCGTGAAACCATTCTAAAAAAGCAAAACCGACAGTCAGGGCAACGTCTCCAGCAGCACAGAGTAGGAAAGACACGGCGGTTCCCTCTATCGTCCACGCCGCATAAATGCGGGCTGAATGGAAAAGCTGCGCCTCTGCTGCTGCAAGGTTTGCCAAACTCTTATTTCTACACTTTCCTTTCAGTTGGTTCCCCTTTCCCCCCCTGTACAGTGAGCTTCAGCAGCACGCCCATTCTTTTTCAATTACTTAAGAGCATGACAGCATGCTCCCAGCCCTCAGCCAAGTGTGTGTGTGTGTGTGTGTCAGTGTATGTTTTACAGATTTCCATGGTGCTGTTCAGAAGTAAAGCATGCTCAGTGTATCATGTTTGTCCTTACAAAAACTTGAGTTCTCTTACATTTCAGCGATAAGCTTCAGAGATGAAGTGTACGCTTCACAATTCATTATACTAAGACAAAGAAGAAGAAGAAGAAGTAAAAAAAAAAAAACAGTATGGATTTTAAACTGATAAAATTGTAAAATAATAACACTTTCACGTCTTTCGCCTGCAGATTTATTTCCTTAGGTTTAACACCTTTCTAACCTCTTGTTCGGTAACTATAAACTACTCAGAGTTACGCACACAGAGGAAGGATTTCATACCAAAACTGAGCCCAGTGGTATTCAGACCACAAATGTAACTACAGACTTAATGTCTATTTGTAAAATCCCAATTCTGAAAAAGTTGGGACAGTATGGAAAATGCAAAAAGACAAAACCTGTACTATATTGAAAACACATTATTAACACATTATTTGAGTTTTTTTTAATTTTTTATTATGTATTATTTACTTCACCTTTTATTATTAAAATCACCTTTGCTTTTAATAACACTTATTAAGTGTTTAGGCACTGAAGACACCAGTTGGTTAAGTTTAGCAAGCGGAATTTTCCCCCATTCATCCATGAAGCAACTGTACGTGGCCTTCATTGCCTTATTTTGCACTGTATATGCATCACACATTCTCAATGGGAGCCGGGTCAGGACTGCAGGCAGGTCATGCTAGCACCCGCACTCTCTGCTTACGCAGCCATGCACTTGTAATCTGGGCAGAATATGGTTTAGCATTGTCCTGCTCTGGATGGCAGCATATGTTGCTCCAAAATGTCCTCACAGATATGCAAGATATCCATGCCATGGGCACTGACACACCCCCATACCATGACAGATGCTGGCTTTTGGACCTGACGCTGATAACAGCTTGGA
>JANDJT010000032.1:19510423-19538434 GCA_024331685.1 Stegophilus panzeri | reverse complement strand
GCCCAATGTCTTAACCACTGGTTAATGTCTTAACTCCCCATATATCAGATATATATTCCCACGGCCCAATGTCTTAAACCCCCATATATCAGACGTATATTCCCACCTCACACCCAGTGTTCTTGGGATAGGCTCTGGATGCACCGCAACCTTGATCAGGATAAAGTGCTTGCTGAAGATGAAGATGTTTTCGAATCGTTGGTTGGGAGCTTCTTGCTTGTGACAGCGTTTAAATTACACTGTTCCTTTCTTTTTTCATTAATAATTTTATGCCTTTGTCAGTCAGAGGTTACTAAGAGTAATGTTGTAGGGGTGTGTAAATTAGCGAAGGCAATGTGTGATGCAGTAGTATGCTCAGGCACCATCTCAATGCGGCGTGACGATGTAGCTTACAGCAGGTTATGAACTGCTGGATGTCCAGGTGGTGCTCCAAAAACAATGTAGGCTTTATAGACAATTGGAGTAGTTTTGAGGGCAAGGCTGGCCTATTAGGGTGTGACGATATGCATCCCACTCGGGAGTGTGCTGCTCTCATTTCTTGCAGCATAGCTCACAGTCTCAGAACAGGCCTAGTTAATTGCTGACAATCCAGATCCAAGGCCAGGGAGAAGACAAGCAGGCTAAACCGACCTACTGCTAGCTGCACTGAGTCGTCACCTAGGTTCCACAATATCGAGACTGTGTCTGTTCCCCGAGCTAAACAAAAATGCAGAATTTTTCAGAAAGTTTGTTTTAGTAACCTAATTAACATACAATGTGATCATACTGAATGCACCGCCGGCATCTTTGATCTGAAGCTAGGACTGTTGATATTAGATCTCTTACGTCTAAAGCACTTACTGTTAATGAAACCATCACTGAACAGGAATTTAATATAATGTGTTCAACAGAAATATGGATTAAACCAAATGAGTACATAGCATTAAACGAAGCCAGTCCTCCTGGATACAGTTATATACATCAGCCCTGAGGAGGAGGTGTCGCACTCATTTATAATGATATTCCAGGCTTCACACAAAAACCTAGTCAGAAATTCAACTCTTTTGAAGTTCTTTATACTAGTATAACATATGTAGCCACAAAAAAATAAGTCTACCGAGTCGATTCCGCTGATTATTATTTACAGACCCCCGGGGCCATATTCTGAATTCTTTGGTGAATTTGCAGATTTCATCTCAAATCTGGTTGTTTCTCTAGACAAAGCTTTAATTGTTGGTGACTTTAATATTCACTTTAATAACCCAGAAGACGCTCTGAGAACAGCGGATGTGTCTATTCTAGATTCAGTAGGGGTCAATCAGAATGGAATAGGACCAACTCATAGTGGTGGTCACACTCTTGACCTGATACTAACATACAGATTAATAAAGAAAATATAGTCACACTTCTGCAGTCTGAAGCTATCTTAGACCATTATCTCATCTCGTTTAAATTGCGTACTGATCATAATATTTGCACCTTACCACACTATTTTAGTTTTATCAATAATCCCCCAGAGATATCAACCTATGATCAGATCACCGTCTGATCCCAAAGGACTCGACCAGGCGACTGAATGCTTCGAGTCAACGTTCCGCTACACGCTAGATAGGGTGGCTCCACTTACAAGAAAAATAATTAGAGAGAAAAAACTAGCACCCTGGTATAACGACCACGCACACACCTTAAAACAGACCACTCGACAATTAGAACGTAAATGGCGTCAAACCAAATTGGTAGTATTTCAAACAGCATGGAAGGAGAGCCTCCTGAACTACAGAAAATCGCTTAGTGCTGCTAGATCTCTCCACCCGAATTGAAGATAACAAAAATAATCCTAGATTCTTATTCAATACTGTAGCAAAATTAACTAGGAATAAAACCAGCACAGAAATATGCACACAATCATTATACAGCAGCGAAGATTTCATGAATTTTTTCACTGGCAAAATTGAAAATATTAGACAAAAAATTCAGACTATTAATTTAAAACCAGACAGTTTTATAACTAACCCTGTAGATAATAATATAGCAATATCAGATCAACGATTAGAACGTTTTACTCCCCTTAGAGAGACCAAACAAATTTCTTCAAAATCATCAAATATCAAAATATGTACACTAGATAGATCCCTTACCTACATGTTTCTTCAAACAGATTATTCTGGAAGTAACCGAACCCTTTGTAAAAAATAATCAGTTCTTCTCTTAACCCTGGCTATGTACCTAAATCATTTAAACTAGCAGTGATCAAACCCCTGATTAAAAAACCTGACCTCGACCCCTGTCAATTGTCCAGTTATAGGCCAATATCAAATGTGCCCTTTATCGCCGAGATCTTAGAAAAGGTTGTAGCACAGCAGCTACAGATGTGGCCATTAAAAATGCACGAGGGAGAGAACGTGATCCTGCAGTACGCCGCGGTACGCTGCGGTATGTCACTCAGTCGGTCAGAACTGGCGAGTTAGGTGACCGTTAGGTGGCAGTCGTGTCACATTCTTTGAGCTAGCAAGTTGATTTCTAAAGGTGTAGTGACACTACATTGAACAGTTAAACGAATCTTGATTGACAATATGGTATTGAAAAGCTAAGGCTCTGATATTTGACCACCGTTTTATTATAGTGCTAATGTTAGAGTGACAGTGATTTCATAATTTCATTGAACAGTAACGGAGGCACTAGCGACCACTTTAGGGACACTGGGTCGAGCCCTGCTCTGAGCAGGCTTCAAGAAGTAAAGGAAAACCTCTGTAGGAAGCTTAATTGCGAAAGGAAAATGCTCTACAGGATGTGCACTTGCGAAGGAAAAAACAACCCTATAGGAAATGCACTTGCTGAAGGAACCTCTACAGGAAGTGATAAAGGTAAAACATCTATAGACAGTGTAATGCTAAATAAAAAGCCTCTGTTGGAAGTGCACTTGTTAAAGGAAGCACCTTTACTGGAAGTGCACTTTCTAAAGGAAAATCCTCCACGGGAAGTGCACTTGCTAAAGGAAGAACAACTCTACAGGAAATGCACTTGATGAAGGGAACACATCTACAGGAAGTGCACTTGCTAAAAGAAAAACAACTCTACAAGAAAAATGCACTTGATGAAGGGAATACATCTACAGGAAGTGCACTTGCTAAAGGAAGAACAACTCTATAGGAAATGCACTTGATGAAGGGAACACATCTACAGGAAGTGCACTTGCTAAAGGAAAAACAACTCTACAGGAAATGCACTTGATGAAGGGAACACATCTACAGGAAGTGCACTTGCTAAAGGAAAAACAACTCTACAGGAAATGCACTTGATGAAGGGAACACATCTACAGGAAGTGCACTTGCTAAAGGAAGAACAACTCTATAGGAAGTGCACTTGCTGAAGGAAACTCTACAGGAAGTGCTAAAGGTAAAACATCTATAGAAAGTGTGTTGCTAAATAAAAAGTGCACTTGCTGAATAAAACACAACCATCTACACTCTACCTGTAAATCTTAGGAATGTATACTTGATAAAGAAAAAATATCTATATGTAAAAATATAGATAAATACAGGCAAAAGCTTGATGGGAAGAGCACTCCTTAATGGAAAACGGAGAAATACTCTATGGGAAGTGCAGTTTCTGGAGGAAAACTCCTGCCTGTGGATGAAAACGATTCATGATGGTTCAGTTTCCTCTTTTGTACCGTGCTCTTACCTGAGACTGCGCGTTGACATTGGCTCCATTATTCACCAGCTCTCTGACCACGTCAGTCTGACCAGCGAGTGAGGCTATGTGCAGAGCTGTGTTTCCTTTCTGTGGGCACAAAAACATGAGCTAAATGTTCAAATGTTCAAAATGTTCAATGAAAGTACATCAGGCTCCTAAAGAGTCCACTACCAAGGTGTATTTCATTTCATTCGCTATGGAAAAACTAGTATAATTTTAGCAAGCTATATTTCTGGGGAAAAACAGATGACTCGATTCTTAACTAACATGGGTCAAGAGTTTGAGATTACTTACTGTATTTCAATCACATCCTACTCGTTAAACTCTGAAAAAGGTTTAGTCTTTCACCCCAATGAGTTCTTTGCCTTGTCTCTCTGAGGGAAGTGTCTGTCAAATCCCCCTGTCCTTTTTTACAAAGGATCCAATTAGAACCCCTTTAAAGATCCCTTAACCCCTTTCTTCTAGACATCTAGCTGCCTGTCTTTGCTTGTGCATTATAAAAGTTATCTTCATTCATCTTCAGCAACCATTTTATCTTAGTCAAGGTCATGGTGGATCCAGAGCCTATCCCAAGAACACTGGGTGCAAGGTGGGAATACATTGGGCTTCTGATTGGAAGGTTGTGAGTTCAAGTCCCAGCACCACCAAGCTGCCACTGCTGGGATTTGAACTCATAACCTTCCGATCAGATGTCCAACGTCTTAACCACTGGTTAATGTCTTAACCCCCCATATATTCCCACCTCACACCCAGTGTTCTTGGGATAGACTCTGGATCCACCACAATCTTGACCAGGATAAAGTGGTTGCTGAAGATGAAGATAACCTTTATAATGTGAAAACCTATAACCTATAACTGCTCAGTTGTATAAATGAGATAAATGCTCTGGATAACGGCATCTGCCAAATGCCATAAATGTAAATGCAAACTGGCGGAAGGGGTGCTAGTCCATCGCAGGACACCAGGCTCACACATATTCACACCTAGGTGCAATTTAGAGTAGCCATTCCACCTTCTTTTTGGGTGTTGGGTACAAACTACAGAACCCAGAGGAAACTCACTTGGACAACATGCAAAACTCTACACAGCCGGGTAGAAACCTAAAATCAGGATTGAACCAGGGACGCTGGAGCTGTGGGGCAGGAACACTACGCACTGCCTCATCGTGATGCCCAATTTAAAGAAGTTTTCTAGACATTTTCAAGTGCTTGTCTGGGTTCTTGTGCTGAGAAGGCTTTCATCTTTGTTCCATAGTTTATTGTCAGTAAATCCTTCTCATGCATTAGTGTCATCAGTTCCCTAATGTTCTTTTGTGATGCATAAAGGGCCATGTTAACTGCACTAGTGTCAGATGTAGAACCTTAAGAGGCAATAACTAATGCTGTGGTTTGGTGTATACATGCATTAGAATGAATGGTGGCTCAATAATTAGAGAAAAAGAAGCAAACGGTATGTGACCAGGCCATTCAGGTTCCTCGGTCAGCTAAGAAATGATTTTTTTTAAAATTCATTGTTTGTTAGAAGTAAAATTGGTTTTTGATAAATGAAATGAAATGAAATGAAATGAAAGCAGTTTGTGGTAGTAAACTCAGACTTTTGGACCCTTATGTGCCGATATGTCAGTGTAATAAAACTGCTGTGGTCTGCTTGCATTCGGTCCGTTTGAGAAATGAGAGTACAGTACTGGCCAGTGTTTATTTACAAATGTGGAATTAAGCCACAGGATTTTGGCAGCCTGTGCAATATCATTGTTGTGGAAAGAGCTTTATTGGGAGACTATTTCCGCTGCTTAAAAGTGGCCTGTACGACTCTTGAAAACTGTCCATAACCTTGACTTTGGAAATTTGCCGAGGCAGCAAAGCCACGGACAGCTGAACTCATTACGCTGGCCTCCAGTAATAAATGCTCTCACTGTAATGCGTGTGTGTGTGTTTATCAGTGGGAAGTGGAATTTCCCACAGTACCCTTTGTGCCTACCTTTGTTGCCGCATCCACGGTGGCTCCGAGTTTAATAAGCTGTGCCACCATCTCTACATGGCCCTCTTTGGAGGCGAGATGAAGAGCGTTCAGGCCATTCTGGATGCACAGAGAAAGATACAAGAAGGTGAGCCTGTAGAACCTGTACTCATAATAACAAATTTTGAATGTTGAACAAAGTAGCACTGAATTAATTAAACATTAATTAAACATTAAAAACCACTAACTGAGCTATCAATGAGTCCATCTACCCTGATTAAACAAACTAGTGCTGTATCTCAAATCGCATACTTATGTACTATTCTAGACTGTTAATGAGTACTAACACTAACCAGGTTTGATATTACAGTTAGTGTTTGAATTTTAAAAACCTCTTCCTTTCATGCAGGCTCGAGCGAGCGGTCAGACACGAGGCTTGTGCAACACAAAGTGACCGTGTTAACATGAACTTAAACAAAGCCTTAACAGTGTTCATTCCTTCATCTGTAGTAAAGTGCCCACTATAATGATAGAGTCTTTATTAATCACATATACGTTACAGCACAGTGAAATTCTTTTCTTCGCATACCCCAGCATGTTAGGATGTTGGGGTCAGAGCGCAGGGTCAGCTATGATACAGCGTCCCTGGAGCAGAGAGGGTTAAGGGCTTTGCTCAAGGGCCCAACAGGGGCAGCTTGGCAGTGCTGGAGCTTAATCACCAAGCCACCACTGCCCCTTTTATTTTGTTTATATTTTGGGAAATAAAACCAACAAAATTCGTCAGAAAATACTCCAGGCACCAGTTACGAACTGGAGTGATGTAAATGAGGTTCAGGAATTCAGAATTCACACACCATGCTGACAGTGCTGGCTTTTCTTTTGTGTGCATTTTCCAGTGTTTCTGGGGGCAAACATATACTAAAAAAAACTTTTATATGGAAGAATGTATGTGGATGCCTGACCTTCCTCTAACATTTGCCACAAAGCTGGTGGCACATAATTGTGTAGAATGTCTTTGTATGCTGTAGTTTAAAAAAAAAAAAAAAAACCTGTAGCAGCATGATGGTACCCCTGTGCACAAAGCAAGCTCCATGAAGACATGGTTTGCCAACGTTGGAATGGAAGAACTCAAGTGTCCTGCACAGAGCCCTGACCACAACGCCACTGAACACCTCTGGGATGAACTGGAACACCAAATGTGCACCAGGCCTCTTCACCTAACATCAGTTCCTGACCGCATTAATGCTCTTGTGGCTGAATGAACACAAATCCCCACATCCATGCTCCAAAATCTAGTGGAAAACCTTCCCGGAAGAGTGGAGGTTATTATAACAGCAAAGGGGTAACAACTCCATATTGGCACATTAATTAATAGATTGGAATACATTGTTCAACAAGCATATGGGTGCCATGGTCAGGTATCCACATACTTTTGGCCATATAGTGTACATATTGTACTGTCTAGGAATATAAGACAGCCATTTAAAAAAAAAAAAACTGTGTTATCACAGAGTCTTCCTGTTTGTTTACTGCATTCTGGTTTTCTCTTGGTTCAGATCCACATCTCTAGATCACTGCTCACACATAGTTCCTCACAACTACGGTGCTCAGTTTCTTAGCCACAGTTCATAGTACATACTTGTGTTTTAATCCTACTGAAATATAGCAAAGTTGTACTCATGTACTCTGTGGTGAAAAACATCCTAAATGTAATTACTAGGCTGGAGAAGAAGCGCTATACCCTGTGGCAAGAATTTAACCCGCACTAGATGATAGAAAACCTAAAAATCTGACCAGACATCTCATTTCCATGCACACTGTTCGTTACTATCTGATATGTCTGTTGTTATCGTTTATGATCTGAAAGATGATCACAGTGAGCTTCAAAAGACAAAAACAGGAATATAAAGACAAGGAAGGCATATTTTTAGCTCATGAAATGCTTTCTTTTTATGCAGTTTGCAGAAAGCTACACCACAAGCTTCATGGTAAAACCAGCATGGCAATATTGAAGTGGCAAGATCTGTCATCTGACACGAGATGTGTCGTTATAGGAAAATAATCAGCGGCAGGGTGGTGTGATGGTGTGAAGTTGATTATTTTCATAACAGTGTTTAGATGTCATAGCAAAACAATTAGCCAATAATTCGATTTTGATTCATTAAAGAACGACCCTTCTTATGTTTTATCTGTTTCTAGTTACATTTAATGCCATGGAGCATTTGTGGTTTTTACCAAGAAAGTTTTTCCTGTGTCTGAAAACTTAAGTTAAGTTAAACTTACTTAAAGGTACTAGAAGGAGTACTAGACTTACTAACAAATATGCTAAATAAACATCTCACAGAAAGCTATAGAAATTATAACGTATTAGAACAGCCGTAATTACTCTCAGCTGTACTGGTAAACGTTTTAATTAACACCGTCTGACTAATCAGAATCACACTCAACAGTGCTGTAGTATATAATATTCAAGTAATAATAAGTTACTTGATTTAACACGGTAGTGAAATAACCACTTCACTACTGTAGCTAGTTAAGATTCGAGACTAAACTCTAAGACACAATCACCTTCCGCACGGCAAGTTTGTACGACAACAAAGTCTAATGTTTACAGTTATACATGTGAGAAATAGATTTTTTTTTTCTCAATGTTAACGTTTTTTATTATATCATAATGGCATCATGGCAATGACTTTTTTTTCTAAAGGAGTATTTAGAAAAACGTTACTGAGGACAACCATTTTAAATTTATTTATGTCAGAACTAAGTGGCTTTATTCCAAGCTCTTGAAACTATTAGGCCTCCCAAAATTTAAACCACCCACTTAAAAGTACAGGTATATCTGACAAGTTTGCTTCCTGTTCACTTCAGATGCTGCTCACCACCTCAGTCCGTTTGTTTTGGCTGAAAACTTGTCTCTTCAGACAAAACAAACTAACCCAAACAGCCACCACTGCCCTGCCCCTAGTATATAGTTAGACAAATGAATAAATGTGAGTCTAACTTTGTGTCGTCTGGTTTTTGACAAGTTTTGACCTTAGCCCGAGTTTGGATTTGTCTGTCTACGCCGTACGGCAAATTTTTTGCCAACACATGAATAAAGAGACTTTGCGCATACAGTACTGTGCAAAAGTTTCAGGCACATGCAAAGAAATGCTGTAAAGCAAAGATGCCTTCAAACATAATGAAATGAAATGTTTCTACGTAGAAACGTACTATAAAGAGCAGTCAACAGTAATAAACTTAAAAAAAGCAACAAAAAACAACAATATTTGGTGTGACAATGCTTTGCTTTAAATTTTCTTTTTGTATATTTGTGCTAATATATAATATTATATTTTTTATAAGTTCCTTATAAGTTTTATAAGGAAAGTGGGTGGTAAGTTTTACTGAGCATCTTGTAGAATCTGCCACAGTTATTCTGTAGACATTTCTACAGCAATGTAAAAAAATGTAAAAAAAAAAAAAAAAAAAATAATAATTATGTTTGGTTTTTTTTTTTTGTGTCTGAAAAGTGGTCTTTTATTCAATTTGGTGTTTTCTTTACTGACATACAAACAATTTTCCGTAACATTTAATTTTTTGTTGGAAAACCCATGTTTTTGGAAATCCATCCATCGATTTTCCATACTGCTTCACACACACACACACACACCATGGACAATTTTGGAAATGCCAATGAGCCTACAGCGCATGTCTTTGGACTGGGGAAGGAAACCGGAGTATCCAGAACCCCTGAAGCACAGGGAGAACATGCAAGCTCTGCGCACACAGGGCGGCGGTGGGATTCAAACCCCAAACCCGGGCAGTGCGAGGCAAACGTGCTAACCTCTAAACCACTGTGCCCCCCTGTCTGGAAATATAAATGTTTTTGTACTGACTCAAATATGTTTAAGACATAAGCCTCTGTAACAAAATCTGTGCTAAAAAAAATAATTATAAAATAAAAAACATGTCTAAGATTTTTGCCCAGTATATCCAGTTCATATTTGGGTACTGTTTTGTTGACTTCCAATCTGCACATGCATCCTAAACTCTGAGACACTGCCTGAGGTTTGTCCCTCTACTAGCTGTGACTGTTAGCTCAGAAATATATACTACTTTATATATGTGTAGAAATAAAATGGCTTTGTAAACATGTTGTTCTATTCCGTGAATACAAACACTCAGCTAGTGGCTAACTGATGCCAAATTCCCTTTCATATGTCAAACTTCGGCACAGCTTGAGTTCTGTAAGCAAACTCGAACTGACCTGGTTGCAGATGTTGATCTCGACCCCGGACTTCAGGTAATCGAGGGCTTTCTCAAGGTTTCCAGCCCGGGCCGCTCGCAGATAACTGGCATTGGTGTCAGTCTGCAAAACACAGATAACACTCCAACTTAGAAAAGGTCATTTCTAATACAAAAACATATACAGTACAGTTAGCCAAAAATCTTGACGTGCCTGGAAGTACGAGATTTCTGCGTAAATTGTATGTATTTCACGTCAACGTTTACTCATATTATTTGATTAACTGATGACAAGATCCCCGTCGCTGTCTGCTGATGTAATAGAGTAAATGCAGAAATCACACAAACGTATATAGGTATAGGTTTGTACATGGTGACATCATAAGTTTTCCATACATTCTGCTCCACTCAGTTTACTTCCACGGGCCCTCTGGTGCTGGTTAAAGAGGCTGTCTGACATTTGTAATAAACTGGAGCAGTGAGAGCTGGAAGATTTATGCGAGCGAAGCAACGGAAGCGGAGTACTGTAGAAATGTCACCGCAGAAAAAAAGAATGGATGGAAGGAATTATTTCTGGGTTTTTACAGGGGGATTTCTACTGCAATGAGACAAACAAATGCACTGCAGCTAGCAAGGATGAGCCCACACCCACACTGTGTGGGGGAAAAAAAATACAATACTTTCCAGGCTGCTACAATCCAGTGCATTAGTGGAAGATGATGCTCATATTGCATCAGGACAAGTTTAGTTTGTGTGTCAGCCTCGCAGGTAAAGATCTGTACTAGACACCGAGAATGTTGTGAGTGCAAATTCAAGATTTTGTTTTGTTTTCGGTTAGATGTTGTGTTCTGGCTCACTTGTATAAAAGAATTCGCCGGAAAACTGAATAAGGGAATGTCATCTTTTGGCTGGAAAAAAAGCAAAAAAACATTTTGATGTGACTCAGCCTCATATTTCCCATGTACAGCCTTGCTCTTGTTCTTGAGAGCTACAATAGTGTTTACATTGTGGAGTGTGTAATAGAGTGCTGCAAAAATCAGTCCTAAAACCCGGAAATGAATTAGCATTTTTGCACTTCCTGTTCCATTGTCCTGAAGTCAATGGGTTTTTTTTTTTAATGGGTTTCTGGATAAATGCCTGAAATAAGGTCTGTGGTTAACACAAGCTCAAGATATTTTCACGTTTTATTCTACGACATAAAATATATCAGTTATACCCTACTCGTGATTTTGTTCAGCTTTTACGTGTCTTGAAAAAGGAGGTTGCTAACAAGATGGCTAAATGGGACTCTGGGAGGTAGTTGGGGACATTAAATGTACTGTAATCACGCCAAACAGGAAAAATCATCTACTACAGCCTCGTTTCTCATTTCTACAGACAAATTTCCAATTTAATATTTTCCAATTGTACTGTTTTTTCGGTTTGTTTGTTTTTTCATTCAAATTACAGTGCTATAAATTCAATCAGAGGCTTTGTGGTGGTGAACGTTGAAGTCATTCAACCATGGTGTAGTTTGTTTACAGCCTTACTTTCTACTTTCTATCTGGCGATTGTATTTAGGCTTCAAAATTCATAAATGTTGTGTTCATTTGAGAAGATTATCTTGATGAACAAAACGTGTAAGAATCATAAACTGTTGTTGGACACAGAGCTTATTTCCTGCAACAATCCAAAAGCCAGTGAAAAAAAACCTATTGGCTTTTTTGTCGAGGGAATCAGGGTGATGCTAACTTCCGGGTTGGCCTACAAAAATACGCCATTTTGCAGCACTCTATAGAAGCCCAATAAGAAAAATGAACAAGTGTCCTAACAGAGTATGGTCTGTGGTCTAGCATTATTTGTTCTTTCCTAATTCTTTCCTGGTGGTTCAGTACTTAAGGTTCTGGAACTATAGGGCCCTCCATGGTTAACTTATGTTAAATCCTGGCATATGCAAGGAGGAACATTTGATTGTACTCTATACTGTAAATAAGAAATAACACACAACAGACCGTGCTGTTACACGAAAACAGTGCAGGCCAGGATGGTGGGATGTCCACTATCCTCCTGAAGTGCATTATTTCTGTCTAGCCGGACGGTCTGGAGTGTGTTATTCCTCTTATATCACAGCAATTTGCCAATGAATATTTATTAATGAATGACACATCAAGTATTTTAACTATTTATGGTTAGATTATTGTTATAGTTTATTCTTGTTAGGATCTTTCCTAACAAAAAAACTTCACCACATCAACGATTAGAAAAATTACTTTGTTAAACAACAACCTGTTTTTCAATCCCACTTATAATTAGACTTTTTAGTTTCTTTGGAGCATCTTCCATGCAAGCCCCTGTGTATGAGCAGATACTATACAAACACTAGATGTATTAGAACGAGCACATTAATAATAACCTATTGACAGGCTGATGATGACAGTTGGTCAGGTTAAGATTCTTTATTTTAACAATGGAAAAACAAACCCAAAAACGAAGAGCTGAATCAAAGTTAAGGCAGAAGTCAAGCGATGTGCAAACAGACTTACTTGAGCAAGAGACAAAGACATAAACCAGGAACTCGAAACGTAGTCGTGACCATAAACACAATAGCAAAGAATCATAAGGATTGGTATAGACCGGTACGTGATACTAAGTGTATAATTCGCAATGTACTGATGGAATGAGTCTCCTAATATACTGTGTGAATGTAGTCCAGGTGTGTACGATCGGAATGAGGGTGAGAGTTTGTAGATTCATGTTTGTAGGCCGGTCTGTGATACCTGCATTGACCTGACACCTATCATTCGTTACAGCCAGAACTACTTGTGTTGTTATATGAAAATAATACACAGTTACTGACCAATCAGATTCAAACATTCAACCGCACTCTGGTAGCAATGTGTATATTAGAGATGGACAGATCATAACTGCATTAACTAACCCACCAAACACATTAAAGCCCAGTTCTATGTTATGCTCGCCCAAGAGTCCAATTAACTACTAATGTCCCTGGTGATGAAATTGTTTGAGCCCTTGACAAAAAGTCAGAACGTCTTGGGCTAACATTTCTGCAATGAGCTGTGGTGTTCTCTCAGTCAGCACATTTAAAAACATCATCTGAATCTGGCTAGTGTCTTCATTTTCCCTCGATGAAGTTTCACAGATGCCTGTAACTGTTGTATATATTTAAACCTGATTCATTTTCTATAACAGCAGTTCTGACAGTAATGTCGGCTGCGAAGCAAATCACAGGTTTATATGAATGCACTCACTGTAATACTTTATTGTTTTGATGGGGCAGTGGTGGCTTGGCGATTAAGGCTCTGGGTAACTGATCAGAAGGTCGGGGGTTCAAGCCCCCAGCACTGCCAAGCTGCCACTGTTGGGCCCTTGAGCAAGGCCCTTAACCCTCTCTGCTCCAGGGGCGCTGTATCATGGCTGACCCTGCACTCTGACCCCAACTTCCTAACACGCTGGGATATGCGAAGAAAAAAGAATTTCACTGTGCTGTATTGTATATGTGACCAATAAAAGACCCATTATAATTACACTAACAGTTTACACGAGGACTTGGGACGGTGGCCGCTCCACATAAACGGATTTAAATATCGTCTGTATAATAAGGAGATTTTTGCTTGGATTTTTGCTGTAACTTTAAGTTTTCCGACACAGGCGTGATCAGGATCGATTAAGTAGCGTTGTTTTGTCTTCAAGATAGAAGAAAGGAAAGACTGATGAGGGGACTACTGTTGTAATGTAAACGACAACATGGAACTTGTTTCAAACGTAACTGTTAGCTGTTAGCTTCTTTAATGAATAAAAATGAGTGATCAATGGGAAACTGAAGAATAAAACATGATGGCATGGACTCAAAGGAAAATAAGAGGCTGCACAACACTACTCCATCAGTAATTATTTTCCTAAACAACACATCCCACAGTGTTTTATTCCTTCCATATACAGTACTACATATACTGCAGTTATATACTTGTTGTTTTTATGCTATACCATCACACCAGTATATCATTACACGGCATGTTCGATTCAAACGAGCTGAATCTGAAGCTTTCCGTATTGCGGCTTGACGTTTTAAAATGGTACCGATTACTATTTTTTTTTCCCACGCAGAAAATGTGAGGATAAAAGGCATATCCTCCATTCATTACTGCCATTCTGGGAGCTTAAAAATATGACAGGAATGACATAAACAACTGCAGCGGTGCACATGACTGTCATTTGGTAAAAGTACTGCGAGCTCAGGGCGTGTTTTTGTGAGAGCAGTCGATGCTCGAATGCTCGTTTCTGCATTGGGAACATTCTTTCCATTGCTGTACAGAGAGGATCCACAAGGTTCGGGACTGGGAAGGTGTGGCCTGCCGAAAGCCAGACAAACAAGCGAGTCAGCATGTACACACACACACATACACACACAGAAAGAGAGGGTTGGGGCGGGTGTCCGTTGTTGCTGCAGTGCTCTAACGGAGTAAAGATTTCTGACACACCCAATCACACATGAACACACACACACACACACACACACACACTACAACACTTTGCACCATGCAACTCGTGCGCTAGTATAATTAACCCAACTGTTCCTATGTATTAATATGTCAGTTCATATGGAACAATACATTTGTTTTGTTTGCCTTCGAAAATATATAAAAAAGCATGTTTTCTAATTCTATATTTGGACATAACTAAAGCAGAAATAAAATCCGGTTCAAATTCACGGTTTGATTCTAAAACATTCAAACTGTCTAATTTAAAGCTTAAATACTGTTTATATTCATTTCTACTCAAATCCATTAATTAAACACTGCTCAGTCCTACGTCGTTCCTTTTGGTCCGTGCATTGTACAGTGAAGGATAGTCCTCTGCAGTGTGTGGGTGTTTTCCCTTAAATCTAACATACTGCCTCTCTCTCTCTCTCTCTCTCTCTCTCTCTCTCTCTATGACTAGGCTCATTCTTATCCTTTAGGGAAAAAAGACTGTATGTGTCTGAGGATCTTTTCTCCTATGGCCAAATTCACTCTTCTCAGCCCCAAACATGCAAATGGTGTATTGATTTCACTCCCAACGAGCCATATGAGGACATATGAGACGATAACAAGTCAGATTTCTCCTCTACGATAAAGCCTGGATACAGGAATAATGGCTACTACGAGGCTTGTGTGTAGATTCTGAATACAAGACACGCTTCATTTTTGCGATATATATAGTTTGAGTCGTGTATAATCATAAATATTGTGTAGTGTGTGTGAGGTAGGTCGGTCTACTGACGCTTCATCAGACTAGAGTGGTAAAATTGACGTTTCTTTATGGCAACCTGATTCCATTAGAGCAGGGGTGTCCACTCTTATCCGGAAAGGTCCGGTGTGGGTGCATGTTTTCATTCCGATCAAGCAGGAGCCACACCTGGTTCCCCTGTTTAATCAGTTGAACTTGGCTTTCAATAGACGCAGGTTTGGCTTCTGCTTGGATGGAATGAAAACCTGCATCCACACCGGCCCTTTCCGGATAAGATTGGACACTGCTGCATTAGAGATTAGCACGAATTCGAACAAATCAGATTTGTGTAGTTGGACGAACTGTGTAGCAATGCTTTCTGTGATATGCATGTATTATTATACATGAAGAACTTTTCAAAGCACTGATTTTAGGCTTATACACTGAGTTGCCAGTTTATTAAGCACTTCACAGGTGTACCAAATAAATTAGAAAATCACCATACTGTATAATGTCTAAGTCAACGCTTTAAAAAGTAGGTCCAATATATCAACAGGTTCAACATATTTCATTCAACACTGCCTCACATACACATTTTTTTTATTGGGGAATATCTGGAATATAAGTAATGGCCACTTTGGAACGGAGCTTAAACACAGAGATAACACTGTTAACTGACACGCTACATACAATCACAGCAGACTCAGATAACAGGGAGCCTGCACTTGCTCACGGAACATAGTTTGAGAATTCAGGAGCTCCATTTGCACATACACACACACACACACACACACACACACACACACGCACACATACACCGTTTACTTTACTTTACTTTATTTTACTGTCTCAGAGAAATATCACATATTGTAAAAGAAACGGTCGTGAGATCAGATGGCAGCAATGTGACACACTAGTGTCACATAATAATATGCTTGTTACGTCAAGCTTAAGAACGTCTTTGTTTATGCGACCTCATTTTTGCGAAGTAAGCAGAACGTAGTATATATATTTTTTTAATCGCAGGTCTATCGTTAGAGAATCTTCATTGCATAATCTGATATGATGTTATTGGAATCATCTCATAAGGAGTGATAAGTAATCATCTTAAAAGTCAACTCTTATCATACAGTCTTTAGATAAGCTATACTATACAGTACTATATGTATACCATAACAGCATGCTGAAACCTGATCACCACACTCATGTGTGCGTTTTCTCCAAACTGTTGCCACAAAGTTGGAAGGACACAATTGTACAGGATGGCTTTGTACGCTTTAACATTACAAGAGGCCCGAATCTGTTCAAGAATGACAGTGTCGTTGTGCACAAAGTGAGGTCCATGTAGACGTGGTTTGCCAAGACGAGTATGGAAAACCTTGGAATCAACAAACACCTATGAGATGAACTGGAACGCTGACTGCACCCCAGGCCTCCTCACCCGTCATCAGTGTCTGACCTCACTAATGCTCTTGTGGATGAATGAGGAGCACAAATCCCCATAACCACACTCCAAAATCTAGTGGAAAGCCATTTTCCAGAAGAAGTCTGGAGGTTATTATAACAACAAATATGGAATGGGATGTTCAAAAAGCAAATATGGGTGTGATGGGCAGGCGTCCATAAACTTGTGTCTTAAAAAGTTACTAAAAATGTATCTAACAAAGACGCATCCAAAGTGATGTACAGTAGTTTAGCGTAACTGAGTATACATGATGTTAAGTAAGTACTTTATTTAGTACTATAATTAGCCTCTTTAGGCAAATTATTATGTTCTACGCTGAATTGTAGTCTCTCAGACATGGCAAATAAACCAATCTTCTTACGATCAACCCATCTAAATATTATAATCATCTTAGAGGATAATAAATTGCTAAACACTTACTATATATACCGAAAGTCTGAAGAAAACTTACACTAAGGCAGCATTACAAAAATAATATTAATGCTGTCAACCCAGCTAAAATGTTTACTTTAGAAGTAAAACTTTTTTGGCTTCAACAATACTCAATATTTGAATATTTTTAAGATACCAATTATATATGTATGTTAAGACAAACATTTCCATATCATTAGCCTGTATCCAACTGAGACAATTTAAGAACATTGTGTAGCAAACCATTATCACAGCAGACGTTTTCAAAACAACGCAAGAATGTTATTTTATATCGTCTCACTGCGCTGTTGAATTCTCAAATCTGATTGGTCAGAAGGTGTTGACTAATTTTGTATAGCAGCACGGCTCGGATGGTAGCGTCAAATCAGAGGCTTCGCTCGTTCTACAGTAAAACGTTATTGTGCCTATCATAGCAGCTTACACGAGGAATTGTACAGCGAACGTTCCATGCAAACAGATTCCAAACGTGTGTAATCACTGACGTGGTGATCATTTTCTGTGAGGAGACGTTTATTTAGCATTTTTAGAAGGCGTTTTCAGTGTCAGAAGTAAAAACTTTTACATTTCCCGACACAGGGAGGTCTTGAGAATGAAAGGCTTTGCGGGGTTTCTTGGTTAGATGATAAGCTGCATTTTTTTTTTTGGTCTTATTAAAGTTAATAAGTTATTCAGAAAAAAAGACAAGGAATGACTCTAAACATTCCCAGATGGTTTTTCTTGGAAATATTAGGATTAATGTGCCTACAGGTACAAATTATAACTGCTATGGTGGGGGGGCTAACCTAAAATTGTTAACTGGAGGGATTCATACACCAAACTGATAAGTATAACATGCATGGACATGATAGCAAATTGTTATTTTTGTCATTAACCAAGAGTAAAAACCACTGGACGCATCTCTGCGTTAACCTGTACGCAATGTTTGTGAGTACACATCCTAAAGGTCGTAAGCCCTGTAATATACTGTAACATGCTGCACTTTACTCACCATTAATGCGCAAATTTATAACAAAATATGACACAAAATACAGCTATTCCACATCACAACTCTCCAGAGGATCTTTCAAGAGTCAACTAAAGCATAACTTGTTTCATTGTACCCAAGGTCGTGTAGTTACATTTCTTTTCAGCAGCACTATCACACTGCTCTACCATGCCAGTATTTGAAACACAACCCCAATCCACCAATGCAGTAGCCTGTCGCAGTCATGCCTCATTCCTGTAAATGCCATCAACGATACACACGCTTAACGTTCTGTCCTTGTGCACTCTGATCATGCTAAACATCCACTGACCCTCCCTAGCTCATATTGCTCCACTCAGACACATTAGCAGCACACATCATAAGCGTGGTGGTGCACTAAAAGACGTTTTAAAAGTTCACTTACTAGCACTTGGCACTCTGCTTCCTCTTCCACAGCCATATTGCCTCCAGTTCAATGTGCAACCTGAGTATTCGATTATCTAGCCCTGGAAGCTAGAGCTACGGTTGAGGGGCATTATGGAGACGCTAAAAATACACGACCTAACAAGGCAAGGCACACAAGGAAAAGGCTAATCAGTTTGTAGGCTGTTTTGCTGATTCCCTGTCCCATCGCAGAAGCACCTCCTCTCTCATCCTTCTGTCCTTGTCCTCAGTAGGATGCTAGCTCAGCTAACCTCCTCCCAGCCGCACATCTCAGGCTCAGCTATGTCCGTGTGTCCTCTGCCCTCACACTTACCATATTTGTAGGCGCTAGCAACTTCTGTCCTGGATGAGTGTAACCATGATCAGGACTGAAATAGCAGCAGGGGGAAGTGGTGGCTCTGCTCAGGCTCTGTATGCCGGCAGGCCTCCCACACTGGGATCTGTCCAGCACGAGGCTTATTGTCAACTTGCTTATCAGCTCTTTTTCAATTCCCCCTCCCCCCTCCTCTCTTGCACTCGTCCACAATGTCCCGGCACAGCCAGGCTCGGCTCAAGCGCATGGTACTGTTGGGAGCCAGTCAGACATACAGAAGAGAATTGGGATGGCTTTAGGTTGGATTTGGGGGCATTTCCCCAGGTATTAATGGCATGGCAGCACAGTGCTGATTGTCTCTTCCTGGTATGTTCCAGGGGCAATGACAATGTAACCATCACTACCCGCTCCACATACACACCCAGTCTAATCGCTATGCTTTCTTTGTCGCTTTCTTTGTCGCTGAATCAATGAAAACTGCAGTAGTTTGGTCTGGATTTTTTTTTTTAATAATCTTTCCAAATGAAAAAGAAACAGTGTTCTGAGCCACTGTTTTGTCAAATCAGTAATGCTGTAAAATATCCCAAACATAATAAGAATATAATGGGTTTTCAGAAATGATCTTATTCACATCAAATCTTGTAAGTCAAGTCAAGTGGGTTTTTATTTTCATTCCTCTATATTGCTTGTATACATTGGAACAAAATGGCGTTTCTTCAGGACCATGGTGCAACACGGAACAGTACGCAAGACTACATAAAGTGCAACTACACAACAGTGTGAGAGGAGTGCAAAACAATAAATACACAGGACAATAGATATACAGAACATGGACTGTGACTTTAAACATGGACTGAAGCTATTTTGTAATGTAGCATCACAAGTATAGCAGCAATGCTGGCAGCAAAAACAAGTTCCATAGTATAAAGATAGTAAGTCGACACTTAGTGAAAACTACTGTCCATTGAAAACACTGGATTTCTAAGGCAGAGAGAAATAAATCATATGCGCCAACTGCTTATTCAAATTGGATTCGTTTTGCAGTTTGGGATGTGGGGGTAATGTAAATATTACTGGAGTACATCTGGGATCCTATCCATATCCGTCATGTCAGTCACTTTTGTCAAGTCATGTCTGGAAAGTTTACAACCCATTTTAATGTTCACTAGAAATAATCCCAGGGAATCCCCAAGAGTTGACAAATTGCTAAAGATGACATTATATCCTGTGAGAAAACTGGTTTCACGCTTTTTCTTCGGTATAAAGACACTCCAAGAAGTGCTTACTCTTTCTTAAGCTTTCTTTTCTTTTCTTAAACCAAACCAACAGTCGCGTTAAAAATACACAACAATTAAAATATAGAAATGTCAGAAAATCAACCCTTCTGATGGTTTTCGGTAAGCTACTGAGTTCCTAGCACAAGTATAGCCTAGACACTGTACATGCCACAACCTTATAATAAGGGCTCATAATAAATGAGATGACGTGTATGTATGTAGTAAGCATGGAAATTTCCAGTACTACACTACCATCTCTGTGATTTATACAGAGATCCCATATCCCATGCAGGTCGTTCATAATCACTACAGACGTCCTCCAGCAACATTACTTAACAGACATACAGCATGTCTGGCAATCTTATGCCATCCGAATAGTGCTCAAGGCTAATGTCAGACCCCACTGGGCTCACAAGAATGTGAGCGCAAACATACCCTGCATTCCAGTACTGCTTTTGTAGCACCATGTGTTCAGCGACTCTGAAACACGTGGTGAGAGCACACTTGCTTTTGGCTTCCAGTACAGTGTTGTTTTAAACAGTGTCCTTTGAGATTTGTATTCTCTTTAAAAACATACTGTTAGTAATATTAGCTGGCTAACCAGATATTATGCAAATTAGCAAATGGTGACAAACACCATCAGCTGTCAGGTTAAATCTAGAAGCTTTAAAGGTTGTTCGGTTTGTCCCTCAGTGGGAACCAATACCAAGAACCCTAGACAGAGATGGGGTTCAACTATTAAGAAATATTTTTATTTCTCTTGCTTACATTTGTTTAAGGATATTGCATCAGGTTGCAATGGCTTTCGGGTAAGCGAACTAGTTTTGCTGTAATTTTACTAATATTCACAAATGACACGGCTAACCAGCGTCACTTAAGCTAAAAACAAATGAAGGCAATGGCTTTTAAGTGCAAATGGTCAGGAAAAGGTGAGTTAGCAGTATGGTAGTCAACATAGTCGAGATTTAGACAAGCACTGACAAAAAAAATTAAATAAAAATGAATAGCACTGAGGATCCCCTTGCTTTTTGATAGCTCAGACTTTTTACTCTGTTTAGCATGAGGGAGCTCTGGGAATAACAGATACAGCAGCTAGCCATCTCTAAAGGACATGGTTACCATGGCAACTGCTCCAAAAGGGAGAGTCACTGGACAGATGCTGGTACTGGAGGTTTGGAGACTATTGGAAAATATTATGAAGTTCCCTTTTAAATCTTTTGACAATGTAGATGAAGATACAGTTTATTCAAAAGCCTTTATATTTTGTGCAAAAAAAAAAAAAAAAAAAGTAGTTTAAAGCTTTACATATAAACATGGTATTAGATTTCAAGTGCAGTCCTAATGGAAACTAGATCTGGGTAATATGAAAATCGGTACGTTACCATACACTTTTCTGGGATATCTTTACAAACTTTTAAATATTATAAATACATTTAACTTTTTAAATATTTATACCGCAGCAGAGTTGAATACTCGAATCTGATTGGTCAGAATTTTTGTATAACGGCACGGCTCGGACAGTAGTTCCGGCTGTAACATGAATGATTCGATGGTTTATATTAATGAGCTCTTTTTAATACGTTATTGTTTCTATAGTAACAGCTCATACACAGGGACTTGTTCAGCAGACGCTCCACATAATGTAAGACGAATAATAAATGGTTTTTAGCGTGAGCGCGATTCGATCGAGCAAGAGAGAGAAAAAATGCGAGAGGCTGGTGAGAAAATTACTTTTCATCATGGTCATAACATAAGTGATGGAACGACAGGAACGTTCCACAATATTAAATACATTAAATACAAGTGCAGACGTGGCGTTTAGTAATAAATTAAACATTGTATCTATTGCCAAATCGCTGTGGTATAAGCGGAATAACAAAGGAGGGGGAAGGGGGTGTGATACGGCACTACGTGCAAGCGGAGTGCCACTACCCTGCATGTTAAACATGATTTCCATGTTAAACACTAAAGGTACCACTAAATCAAGCTGTGCTCAGTTTTTTCAGTTAAAAAAAATGCAACACTATTGTTGGCTTTTTACTAGCAAACCTAAATAAAGTGATCTACATATACTATTTCACTCAAGGTTGGCGGGATCTGTATCCCGGGAACACTGAACGTAAAGCGGGAATACACTCTCAATCCAGTCCATTGCAAGGCAATACACATATATCACAAATATCCATCCATCTGTCCATCCATTTTCTGTACCATGTATCGTACACAGGGACATGGGGGAGCCTGGAGCCTATCCCAGAGTGCTCAGGGCACAGGGTGTGGGACACCCTGGACGGGGTGCCAACCCATCGCAGGGCACAATCACACACTATGGACAATTTGGAAATGTCAATCAGCCTACACCGCATGTCTTTGGACTTGGGGAGGAAACCGGAGTACCCGGAGGTATCCCCCAAAGCACAGGGAGAACATGCAAGCTCTGCACACATAGGGTGGAGGTGTGAACTGAACCCCAACCCCGGAAGTGTGAGCCAACTGTGCTAACCACTAAGCCATCGGAGCCCTCCCCTTATCACAAATATGACAATTATAATATATTTTTTCCATATCGCCCAGCTCGCTTCATGGGGTATAAATATAAGCACGGAATCACCTACACACTAGGTTTAAAATACACTCTGTGTTTCTACTGATGTTAACGTATTTGGAAAATTAGCTGCCACAAGCATGAGCAGCACATTAACAATCTGAGGTCTATCCAAAGCCATTTTCCGCACGGCTGACGCTCATTCTGTTCAAGATGCGTGTGTGTGTGTGTGTGTGTGTGTGTGTGTGACGCTACTGATGGCAGGTTACGACTGCTCCGCCTCCATTTCAACCCAGTGCAAGTATAAATCACCCAGCACACAACTCCTTTCTGTGATGGAGGTTGCTAGTTCATCACTGCCATTGCTTTCCTCCTTTATTATTCAGAGTTTAATGGAGAAACAAATGGAATACACACACACACACACACACACACACACACACACACACACACATTTCGCCCACATTTCTAATGCAAGATCTCTTTCTCTTTCCATTCTCCTTGACTTCATTACGTAAATGAGGTCACTGGTTTCAATTTGCTGTCGCTTGGCTCACTAGTCCCACTGTTAAAGAAAAAGCTGAGTTCCTGACAAAACCCCCATACTTTCCTGTAGGATTGTACCATATTTCCCTGATAATTAGGTCTTGAGTTTACATATCAGGTATGCACGTCATTTTGCAGTACAAGTCGCATAAATATTTTTTATTTTACAGCCACTAGAGTGACTATGGTCCAAAATATTGATAGCGAATCTTGTCATAATCTATACTGTTGGAGAAGCACACCTATAAAAACACTTACAAATGGGAATATTATAATTTGGCTAATGCAACTACTGCAACTATTGCATATACCTGCAACTCAGTGTATAATGTATGTAGTGTGTATCATTTGCAAAACAGTTTCTAATAGTCCAGAAAATACAGTACTTCGGTCAGCCAAAGGAGTCAGTCCATACAGAGTTTTTTGTGGGGTTTTTTTGCAGGAAAACTTCTTGAATTGGTGAAATTGCAAGCGCACGGAAAGTTTTGCACGGTCTTTCTCAGTGATGTTTGTTGGTAAATGGGACCTTTTAGCTGTACTCGTGTTCGACGCACGTGAACCGCAGAATGCTTTGGCAGAACGTGCGTTGCGATGGTGTCACATGACGCGTCTTGGCTCAAATCTGCGGCGATCATGAAAAACTGCAAGCTCCTTCGAATATTGCCGAGTGTCCTTGATTTCGCGTTGATTTCTGCGTTAGCAAAATCCTGCAAGGACTGCACAAATGATTCTCAGAGCATGATCGATGCTCCACTTACGCATGTAAAAACTTACCTGGTCGATTACCATGATTACGCGAAGAAAAATAAACTGTCACAGCAGAAACCTTAGCTCCAAGCCAGATCAATACACCGAGTCTGAGCTGTGTGTCACTGTGGAACGTTCAGGAACGATGCACAGTGCTGAACTCGGAGGTGCAGCTGAGCAGCCTACAGCACTCACTCCCTCTGGTGCCCGAGCCAAATCAATACACAGCTCCTACATTATAAAATCGAACGGTGATCAATTAAGAGAGCGGCGACGCCACGCCGATTAAATCACTGAAGAGAGCAGACCTGCTGCGTCCTCGCCTGTGCATGAGAATTATGAGCTTCCTGAAAAGATATGTACGTATACGATGGGGGATTAGCAGCGGATAGTGTGCTGCATTTTTATTGCTCTTGAGGAGCACTATAGCAATAAGCTTGATGGAAGCAGTGCAAATTAGACTGCAGGCAAGAACCATGAAGAACGTCGATATACCAATTCAAGACCGACGAAGGAAAAGCCGATAGAACGATGGCATATAGCTCACTCGAATATTGCCCGGATGCTGCTTTTCTCAGTGCAAAATGTTGCAAAATGGCCACATCTGTGAGCTGGAGAGTCCAGCTGCTAGGAACGTCGGTTAAAGCCTCCCATGATGCAAATGTCTGCCACACACACACACACACACACAAACGTTCAAAGAGTACATCTGGAGAAGAGCAGTAGCCAGCTCTCCAGAGGAACCCACAAATACACACGCACATGTAGTCACATACATACAACAAACTAGTGTTCAACAAACAATATAACCAAGCATGAGCCAGGCTGACCTACATATGTGGACAGATAGCTGAGGAGGATGTGAGTAAACAAGTAGCAAACACACAAATAATGGTCCGTTTCATAAGTTTTGTATCTCGGATTATGTGCTGATTTTAACAATTAATATGCAGATCAGCTCACATTCAAACACCAACCTCCAGCCTGTTCCCCGTTTACAGTCATTTTAGAAATAAGATGGTCGGCACATCAGAAATGTAGATTTTTCATGCAGTTTTTTTTAAAATGTGCATCACGTTATGGGTGGGGTTTAGGTTGGAGAGATATATAGTTACACTTTCTCAATCTAGATATAATCCTGATACGTTATGATATGTTATCTTCACTCACACTTCACCGATATGTTGCTGTAATAGGAAGTCAAGCTTCATATACACTGATCAGCTATAACATTAAAACCGTCTGCCTAATATCGTGCAGGTCCTCCTCGTGCCACCAAAACAGCTCTGACCCGTCGAGGCATGGACTCCACAAGACCTCTGCAGGTGTGCTGTGGTTTCTGACACCAAGACGTTAGCAGCAGATCCTTTAAGATCCCTTAAGATCCATGGATCGGACGTGTTTGTCCAGCACGTCCAACAGATGCTCGATTGTACTGAGATCTGGGGAATTCGGAGGCCAAGTCAACACCTTGAACACTTTGTCATGGTCCTCAAACCGTTCCTGAACTATTTTGTGCAGTGTTGCAGGGGGCGCATGATCCTGCTGAAAGAGGCCACTGACATTAGGGAACACCACTGCCATGAAGGGGTGTACTTGTCTCAACGATGTTTAGGGAGGTGGTACGTGTCAACGTAACATTCACATGAATGTCAGGACCCAAAGTTTCTTAGGAAAGGATTTTTCCAAGAGATCACCAAGAGATTTCATAATAATATATAGAATATCTCAAATTTCTCCTGACTTACTGAAATCCTTTAAACCTTTCAATAAGGTTTTCTTTAAGAATCCTCATACTTTAAGTGTAGGAACTGTGATTATAAAATACAAAGTCGGCAAACCTAACCTCACAGCAGAATGGTTACCATCGTCTACAGGGTCATATTCCTCCTGTCTGGATTTGGAGGTCTGGATTTGGAGTTCTGGATTTGGAGGTCTGGATTTGGAGGTCTGGATTTGGAGGTGGCTTTGCTGTAGAGGACTTGAACGATTCTAACTTATTCATGGTAGTCGGTCTCTTGCTGTCAGAGAGCATTAGGATACTGTGCGAATGGGTTTGGGCAGCTACAGACCATGTTAGAATTCACCAAGTTACACCACGGAGTAGTGCGAAGAATTGTGCAGCTTAGTGGTTAGTACGTTTGACTCGCACCTCCAGGACTGAGGGTTCGATTCCTGCCACTGCCCTGTGTGTGCGGAGTGCTTCGGGGGTTTCCTCAGAGTACTCCGGTTTCCAAAGACATGCGCTGTAGACTGATTGGCATCTCTAAATTGTGTGAGTGTGTATGTGTGTGATTGTGCCCTGCGATAGATTGGTGACAAACGGATTGGCACTCCAGGCTCCAGGGTGCCTCGAGTCCCTTGGGATAGGCTCCAGACTCCCCGTTAACCTGTGTAGGATAACCGGATGGATGTCATATGCAATGCAGAAACAGACAACAATATGTAAATGAGGTTGTATCTCAGAAGGAGTTATAAAACTATAACTTAATCCTGTAGACATGAGTATGCAGTTGGTTAACAAGATAAATGTGAATAAAATGGAAGTGTGTTACTGGAATTGTGAATGTGTAGCAAGTATTTAATATGACACCAACTTTACTGCAGTAATAATATAAAAAAGTCTTATTGAGAAACATGACTGATGGCTTTATAACACTGATGCATAATTTAGAAGTGCTTACTCATTATTCAGACTTAGTAAACGGTATCGTGTTGTCTTTAATCAACAGAATCAGGTGTCTGCAAATTTAATCCTTGCTCTCCAGATGTAGCAATTTGCACACGCTATCAATGTTCCCAAAGTGATTTTCACAGACGTGTTATTTTGCTCATATGAAAGCCGCAGTCCTCTGTAGACCCTGTTTTTTTTGCACGAGTTATCAAGTTTTTAGAGAAAAAAAAAAAACATGTTTAGCAAATCAGGGCCTCAGTGTCACTTTCTTAAACACAGCTACATTAGGTGTACAGTAACTGTAGGTGTACATTTAGAGACGATTGATCATTAGTTTCTGACCACAGGATTGCTGATATTCTTCGTTGCAGGACTGATGAATGGTGTTTATGAGCATATCATAAACCTAACACAGAATCCTGTCATTCCTGGAGAGGAGTGTAAATGACTTTGTATAACACTACCACTCAGCTTACACTGTTATATAATTAAGACTGATTTTTACTGCTGTCTTGATTGGGCCTTGGTGTTGTGTATGTTAAGCTTTTAGAGTTTTGGGGCATAAAAGTTCATTAGAATTGGCTGAAGAGACTCCAGGAGACTCCCATCAGCACTGCAATAGATTAATAAGCATCGCTCAACAGTATTAGCTCGCACTACTGACTGTCTATCAGCAGGGTTAGTGAGCAATGTGTAAAACAAATTATTCAAATCTTTATAATCTTTCATTAGGAGCATACAGTATATGCCCCATATGGTGTGCCATATCATCGTATTTTAGACATCCAGCTTAATTTAGGAAAAACGCTGTCCATATTTTGATCAGAATTTTATGTGTACTTGTGTGTATCTCTAGAAACAAAGTCTTCAGAATCTTCAGAATCTTCAGAAATATATAGTTGTTCACTAATAACCATGTTTCCGTAAAAAAAACAACCCATAAATTCTTTTGAGACTTTAATAAGATACTTGCAGAAACCTAATCTGAATTCATTAGATGTTTTTTTCATATTTAACATTTAAACTGAATAACATACAGTATAGTGTTAGATGTGTGCATTGAGACTGAGATCCCATGGGACACAACAAAAAAAGTCACAGGGGTGGGCGGTTTTTAACCATGTCAGTCAGATATGAAGGTTGGGATACCACGTATTTACTACTGTTATTAATTCAGAGTCACAATGGTTTAAAGTACTGTTTTATTTATATTTTGTATAAATATTTTATTTATCAAATGACCCCAACTAGAAAATATTACTAGCAGGTGCAAACAATAATAACTGTGGGAGCAGGTGAAATTGGTCAAGAGTACAGGAGCTGGCTGAATTGTTCAAAATTCCTTCAGGTGTGGGCGGGAATGGTCAGAATTCCTTCAGGAGCTGGTGCGATTTGTCAGATTTCTTTCAGGAGTGGGCGGGATTGGTTAGAATTCCTTCAGGTGTGGGCGGGAATGGTCAGAATTCCTTCAGGTGTGGGCGGGAATGGTCAGAATTCCTTCAGGAGCTGGTGCGATTTGTCAGATTTCTTTCAGGAGT
>JANDJT010000032.1:19488970-19502538 GCA_024331685.1 Stegophilus panzeri | reverse complement strand
AAAGGAGTATTCTAAAAGCGACTCATGTAAACACCTTAATCAGAATATTGTCTTATTCAGAATAAGGTCGATAATTAATTACTGCTGTCCATGTAAACGTAATGCATGTTACACAAGAAAGCGACAAATTGCTCGTGTCGCTTGTAGTCTGTCTCTATTGTTATTACTTTTGGACTTGCACTGTGCAGCAGATTAGCTAATCTACAGACGATCTCTCCTTCCAAGCTTCTATTTTTCTCCATAATGTTTCTGCACACGTTTCTATATATGGTTATATATGGCGAAATAAAATGAAAGTTAGTCCTCCATTTTTGAGAGTCAAACAGTAAATAATAACTACTTGCAGGTGGGGAAAAAATTATGCGTGGGGAATTAAAGAAATGTCAGACCACATGTGCCATAGGATTGGTCCAAAAAAAACCATTTGTCATACCTAACTGAGAAAATCTTGATTCAAATGTTGCTTGTTGTGCTGTCACATTGTCGTTTCATTATATTCCGCAATGCTGTTTATGAAACGTTTGTGATTTGGTATAAGCAGTGTCTAATATTAGTTCCGATATTCAAGAGGAAGCTAGCTAGCAAAAATCCCCTGAGGTAACTCAGGAGCTAGCTGTCTACACAGGCACCAGCGTGGTTGTGTCATGACTGTTGATTTTCGAAGCTGCTAGCATTGCTAGCATTGAAGACATCATGTCCTAAACTCTTGCAGTGCTCTTCATTCAGAATGCTGTTACAAGATATGACAAGAATATTCTTCTCATGAAGGGAAGAGTTGTAGTATTGAGAAACAGCCTATGATTCATCTAACAGAATGAGACAAAGGGGATGGAGACAGTGGAAACAGAGAGAGGTTGGGGATAGTGAGGTTTGGTTTCAGGAAGCAGGCGATTACTGTGAACTCTTTGGCTGGCTCGAATGCTTTTCTCTTGTAAATAATGATGCGACTGTGGTTGTGAAATTGATTTTGTTATCACCACCTGCGGCAAAAGTTCCAGCGCATTGTTTACTGGATATGGGGAAAGAGTAAAATGCAAAACTAAATGTCCCAGTCTATTAGAAGCTAAAGCTCATAATATAAGCCTCATAAGATAAGCCGCATAATATAGATATCTACACATGCTTTCATTTAGAACAAAAATTAATTGTAGGCAAATTTTTGTTTTCAAGTTTTTGTTTACACTTTCAAACTTTTCGTTTATGCTCCACAAGTTTACGTCTGCCATTCTTTCACAAACCTCTCATGTGGGCGGGGCTTAACAGCGATTTACTCTCATTGGCTAGTGAGATTTGGATCGACAGCTCCCTGACCAGGAAGTAGAGACTTCAGTGTCGCAAATTTTGGAGAGCGTTCTGGATGCGGTTCTCTGTATAGTTATAGTGTTTGTAGTGGAAATTAATTACTTACTTACTTACTTACGTAGTCAGTATATTAGTTCGTAATTAATATTTGAGTTTTGTATAGTCTCATACGACTATTTTTTTCAAACGTCATCATCATCATCATCATCGACGTCATCATCATCATCATCCTTCTCCTCAGCTGGACGCTCGAGCTGTTGATCCAAATCTCACTAGCCAATGAGTGTAAATTACTGTTAAGCCCCGCCCACACGTGAGATTTGTACCAGAATGGCGAACGTACTGTAAGCTTGAAAAAACATTTGAAAGCGTAAACGAAAACTCTGGCAGCACATTCATATACTATGAGTAGCGAAAATGAAGCTCAGCAAACTGTTAACAAAGAACGCTGTCTATTTGAAGCCCGTGTTAAATTTTTGCTGCCACTGAGTTTTCCGTTTCAGAGTGTTTTTCTTCTTCGTTGTATATTTTTGTTCGTTTCTTGAAAAGTTACGTTCACTACTTTTGGCACAAATTTAATTCCATAGTATACAAGGAATACTTCGTAATATGTTGTTAACACGATCTAATCAATATTGCAATGGGTCCACCATGTCAGTGATTATATTCCTATAATATTACACCCCATTTTGTGGTTATTCTTTACTTAACGACTGTCACAAATTCCCTCTCAACATGTGGTGTGTTTTCCAAGTGCGATGAGTCCTGCTATCATGCGTGTTTGTTTACTTTACCACGAGTTTTGTTTCTGTCCTGTTTCCACCCTTGTCCTTTTTTACTGCTTGTTTATCCTAATGTGTTCACCTGTACTGTGTTAATCCTTTGATTAGGTTGTCTATGTATACCCTGATGTTTCTGTTCCTTAAATTTATCCCGCCTATTCGTTTTCTGATTATGGATTATACTGTTTTAAAGTTCTCTACCTGTGCTCTGATTCCTGCTAGGACTTTGACGATGATTCTTATATTGCCCAAAATAAAACACACGCTCAGTTCATACAATGACAATAAAGCTGACTTGAATTTAATGGAATGATAAATCATTTAAAAGTGATATCAGCATTGAAGATACAGGAATTATTAAAAATTCAGCTTGGTCTATCAATTATATGAAAAATACATTAATTCTATAAAATATTTACTCAGCTGAGGTAATGAGTGCTGCCGTAAAAACAACGTTATGGTAATAAGACGGTCCTTCTGACGCGGATAAAGGAGATTCCAGGCTGAGAATAAGATGAATGGATTTCATTTGGGAATGAAGCAGAATGGAAGGTCCCAGAATGGAGGGAAAGAGGGAGAAATGGAGAGAGGGAGGAGCCGTAGAGGAGGTGAAGGAGGAGAAATGGCCTGAGGGACAATGGAGTTGGTGGTGTAGAGAAATTGAAGCTAAGTGACGGAGGATTAATGCAGTTATCTGGTGTGTTTGCTTGGTGGACGGTGGGGGTGAAGCGGCTGGTGTGAGAGGGGGAGAAGTGTGGCAGGAAACAATGGTGCGCTCCAAACTGCCCACGTGTGAGGAGGATGAGGAGATGATGGAGAGAATGAGGGAGTGCGGGAAGAGAAGCAGGAGGAGGGGTGGAGTGATGGAGGGAGGGGGAATGTAGATGAAACGCAGCAAAATTAATTAACAGCAGGGGTTCAATTTTCCACCATCAACCCACTCATCCCCCCATCTCTTTCTGTCACTCTCTTTCTGTCATTCTCTCTCGCTCTCCATCTCTCTCTCTGCTTTTCCTGCCTCCCATTTCTCTATTCCCATATTTCTACTCTATTTCTTGCTTCCTCTCTCCAGCGACCTCCTTTTTTCTCTTTCTCCCATTTCTTCTCCCTCTCTCCTTCCCTTCTTGTTATCTCTTTCCCTCCCCCCTCTGTCTCTCCCTCAATCTCCTTCCATAGCTCTTTTCCATTTTTGTTCCTCTCTCCAGCCATCTTTTTCTCTCCCAATCTTTCTGTATATTTTCTCTTCCATTTTTATGCGCCTTTCCTTTCTCTCTCTTCTTTTTCTCTTTTCTTTCAGTCTCGTTTCTCTCTTCTTTTCTTTCTCTATTGTTTGATCAATCTCTTTCGCATTCTATGTCTCTATCTCTTTCTTTTCAGCTCTCTTTTTCTCACCTTCTCTCTTTCTACTTTTTTCTCTTTCTTTCTTTCTTTCTACCTTTCCTTTCTCGTTCTCCATTTTACTACCGGTGTTCTCCCCCCCCCCCTCTCTTTTATTTCTCTTCCTACCTTTCTCTCCCCTGTTTCTTTCTTTCTGTCTTTCTACCTTATACTTTCTGTGCATTTCTACTTCTTTTTTTCTCTCTCCCTCTCTTTATGGTCTTTTCTTCCTCTTCCTGCCTCTCTCCCCTTCTTTTTTCTCTTTCTTTTGCTCCCTTTTTCTTGAAGTCGCCAACTTTCCCTCCCCACTTTTCTTTCTGTCAGCTATTCTCTCCCTCTCCTTTTACCCATATTCTCTCTCACTCCCTTTTGTTTTTACCTCTCTTTCTTTACTTCTCTCTCTCTCTCTCTCTCTCTCTCTCTCTCTCCATTTTCATAAATTTCTCAGACTCCTTTACCCTCTACTGAGGAAAACTCAAACCAGTCTAAAGTGGAGCAGCTGCGAATTAGGGATCTTTTTCACATGGCTCCCTGCTGGTGCTAAGATTGCACTTGCAACCTTCCTCTCTCTAGAACAGAAAATTTACATTCATATTTAACCAAAGTTAAAAGCAGACAGGATCCAATCAAAAAAAAAAAGTAGATCTGTTATCAGATTTCTGATATCTGAGTAAACAACAAAAGCGTATAAATTCTCTCTGCCACTTAAAGAGTCCCAACTCTGACAATGACTGAAAATTAGGTAATATAATAATATATGAGTAATATACAACACACACACACACACGCGCGCACACGCACACACACACACACACACACACACACACATCCACACACCAAACACCAGCAGCAGACAGCTCTGAGCCTGTTTGTTTTCATTTGCACCAGAGAAAGTGAAGGAAGGGCTGCCAAGTGCCAGGAATAGCAGACTGGAGTATAGATTTCTTCCCCTTGTGTGGGACAGTCACCACACACACACACACACACACACACACACACACACCAGCAGCAGCAGCAACAGCTGTATCCCAGGCTGCTGTGGATGCAAAGCCATCTGCACATCTGAAGCCATGAAGCACATGTATCCGTCTCAGTCCAAGCACATAACATCCTCACCTTCAACTCACCTCAGGTGTGAGTGCTAGCACTGGCTACACGCATCGATTAATCACATGGCCACGCCACTGCAGTCCAGCAGAGGTTTTTTTTTTTTCTTTTTTTTTTTTTTCTGGACCAGGTTATAGGAATATATAGAATTTTCCAGACTATGGAGACCATGCCTTTAAGCTCCCACCCTACCGCCTAGCTATCATCCCCATCTTCACTCCTTGTGACGTTTCCAAACACACTCCTGTCTCGTCCCTACTAATGACTCGTACCCAAGCCTCTTCAGAACACCTCTTCAAGTTCTCCCCCCATATTACAGTCCCACCATCACACCATGTTCTCTAAATATGAGCTAGTTAATCGTATAAATGCTGAAATCTGATCCATATCTCTACGATGACGAGATGTATTCCTTAAATCTGATCTTAACAGGTGAGAGAGAGAGAAAAGCTGACGCTGTGGTTTTTATTTGATTTCCAGCGTGCTGCGTGGAGGGTGGAGTTGTGATGGAGGAAGCTGTTTGACCTTGATGCGGGAGTGTTATAACGATTGATCATCGGAAGCTGATGCTGCAGTTTTAAGTTTGACGTCAAGGCATTCTAGACTACGCGTAAACACACGCATGCACACACACTTACACGGATCTATACGACGGAGGTGACTTTGGCTTAGTATGAATGACAGGCAGTGAGGCGACGACCGCTGAGGACTGAACACGGTGTCCCGTTAAGGACTTGACCTCTCGTCGCTTCGAACGAGCACCGACATGGATTAACATCAGCAACAGCTCGCTTTCCAACCAAGTTGATGCACTACATCTGTTTATTGTTTCAGAGCTCTGAGGATTGCTGATGATGCCATTATTTGCCATTATTTTCGTTCCGATAATTATGTGCATAAGGTGGAAATAACAATCCTGGATCGAGCTTCTTGACTTTTCTTGAGCGTACAATTTCTCAAATCGCATATCCATTAACCATCCAGCATTTCAGGTTGATATTGGGTACAATTAATTACAAATGAATCACCCTGATTATAGAAGCGATATTAGTGTAGCATGCACGGGCTAGTCATACACTCTATTTGTTCACAGAGGATATGTGTTGCATCAGTAGGTATGGCTATGAAATACACTCTAAATATAAGCGATGTGGAGGCTGTGGGGTTCTGCAGAGATGTTGGTGAGGATTTTCGACGAGGAGCGTGCTCTCAGCCTGCATGAATAAGTAAAACCCTCCTCCTATAGCGCACGCCACAAAAACGAACCGAGGTTCCTCAAGATGCTTCTACAAGAGAACGATTGAGTAGAGCGGATCGGTTTTGACAAAAGAAGCACACACACATGGTGCCATTGCTGGTTGGAGGAGGGTGGGGGTAATGGGGCGAAACACCCGCCGGAGTCAGGGTTTAAAGAGGACAGCTATGAGCAGAGTGTCCAGTATGGCAGAATATAACAGACAGGTTGGATGGATGGGAGAGAGGACATAATGGGAAATGAGGGAAAAGGAGGTGGGTCAGGACAGGGGACACTGTAAGGGGGGGATGTCTTTCACAAAGCCCTAGGAGTCTTTCACAAAGCCCTAGGGAGCGCCTGTGTCTCCCTGGAGTCCAAGGCATTCATAGCTTATCACACCAGCCATAAAGCATGCATGGAGGATGCCGGGATATCGGGAAATGTCCAAACATGTACGCATACTACAATAAGACACCAATACTAGAGGAAGCACAACGAAGTAACGGTAATATAGCACGGCCGAAATAAGGACTAATCTTGTTAAGCTTGCGAACATCAATAGCTAGTAACTTATTTAAGCAGGTATTCTGTCCGCACTTGGAAATAAATGGGCGAGAATAAATATGCAGAAGGAGCCTCTATTGTGTTCTTTCTTTATAAAGCACATGCTGCTCCTATAAATAAGTCCAAACCGCAGCATCCTTCACTGCAGTCTCACAGGTGATCTTCTCAGCAACAAAAAAAAAAAAACCCTCACACAAAAGGATTTTACTGCCCGTGGACAGCCCACTACTATCCGTGTGTGAGCTGCTGCCCGAAACTACCATAACAACACAATGGAATGTCCACCCCCCTCCTGGCCGTGTGCCGTCTTGCCCTGTCCGTACCTTTTTCTTGCCTTCCCGAGACCTCTTCCTGGTCTTCCTCTTCTTGTCCTTCTCTTCCTCGGCGGCGAGCTCCAAATCCGCTTTCTTCTTCAGCTGGGACGCGGCGTGCGCCATGCCTCAGAGGGGTATCCTCACGATGAAATAATAAAATAACGTCCGGGAACAGAATAAAGATCACGCAGAAGGAAGTCGACCCCCGCGTGATGGAGGGATGTATCTCTCGCTGTCAGAGGCAAAAATCAATCTTTTCTCCTGCTATCCACAGTTGGGGCGATTTAAGGCTATATGTGTACGTACATGAGAGCATTTTTAGGGACATGCTGTCCTCCACTTGGTAGATTTCTTCCTGGCCCTACCTGATCCCATCCTCACGGTGGGTAGCAGAGAGAGAAAGTGAAGGGTGGAATGAGGCTGAGAGAGAGAGAGAGAGAGAGAGAGAGGGAGAGAGAGAGAGAGAGAGAGGGAGGCAGCTGGGACAGTGAGAGGCAGTCTTGCGCTTGTATCTTTCACCACCAGCTGGAAGTGCATAAGTGTGGGGAGGGGACGGGGTGGACGGGGGGCTTCTGTGCAGATTAGCGCACACACAGAAACACAGGTGGGGGGATGAACACACACACCAGCTCTGAGCAAATTGCTTTTATGTGAAAACGATCGTGCCGTCCCGGTGTGCGTTGGTCGACGTCTCACGTTGATGCAAGCCTCGCCCATCAAGGAAAAATAGGCGATATACTATATAATCCGCAGCCATTATGTGCCTATGTGTGTATTACGTCAACTGCATTCACATGTCTGTGCTTCGCTCCACACGGCACCTGAGCCCGTGATGGAGAACTGCAGTCTGTGAATGTTAACGACGCGGCACGGGGCGGGCAGAGGGAAAGAACGCTGCCATTGGTCGCCTTTGCTCCAGAGCGCACCAAGAGAATCACAACACACGGTGGGATAAAAGGAGAGCGGAAACGAAAGAGTGCGCAGAGCCAATCCACTTTTTCACACCCTGTCCCAGACTGCCTGCCGTGGCCGAAGCCGAACTGTTGCTAGGTGGATGCCATCTTCCTTTTATCCTCCTCTTTTTGGAAGGGGAGCTTCAGCAGCGAGAGCGGGATAGGAACAGATGGGAGTTTTCAGAGTCATGACGCATGTATCTGACTGCTTCGATCCTCATGCAGAATGCACAAAAGACCTAAAGAGCACATGAACAGTCCTGGTAGAAGAAAAAAACCCTCACATGATTATAAAGCTCATGATAATGAACTGGATCAGGTTGTGTTGGAATATACCAGTGGAACGATAAGAAGGAACGCTGACATAGTTACACAGTCCGTTACACCAGGTTATATGTGTAATAATGTCATGAAAAGTGTCCAGGTGAAAGGTGAACGTCAAAAATAGTATGCAATGTAGTGATGACTGAAAAGAAATTTGTGACACTCTAAACTGAAAACCAAATATCTCCACCGTTAACCCAGGAGCCACCACGAACCGACAATCCATTCCAGCCCGGACATTAGCTCGCTCTCGCTCACCTGCCTGTTAAACACACCTGTTTCCTGTTAACCCTCATTTACTTCCATGCCAGTTGTATCAGTTCACTCACCACCTCTAGTGTGCATTTCTCATTTCTCTGCTGATCTTTAAAAAAAAAAAAAAAATCATTTATTAAAAATCATTATTTAGCTGAGGTTTCATTACAAAGCCACGAGATCCAAAAACATTCCGTTCCATCAGTACGAAATTATTCTAGATCTGACAAAGCAAATAACATAAAAGGCAAAACTGGTGACCAGAGAATGATATGGTTCTACCTGCTATTTTGGTTGAAAATAAGTTAACCACATGCTTTTTAAAAAAAAAAAAAAAAAAATCTCCAAATGCTAAGAACCTTATCCCATCTGTGAAACATGCTGGTGGTAGTATCATGGTTTGGATCTGTTTTGCTGCATCTGCAGGACGACTTGCCATCATTGATGGAACAATGAATTCTTAATTAAATCAGTGAATTCTAAAGGAAAATGTCAGGACTGATTCCTCCAAGCCGACGTGCAGGACTGATCAACAGTTACCGGAAAAGTTTAGGTACGGTTATTGCTACACAAAGGGGTCACACCAGATACTGGAAGCAAAGGTTCACATACTTTTGCCATTCACAGATATGCAATATTGGATAACTGTCCTCAATAAATAAATAACCAAGTATAATATTTTTGTCTGGTTTGTTTAATTGGGCTCTCTTTGTCTATTTTTTTGACTGTGTGAAATTCTGATGATGTTTGAGATCATATTAATGCAGAAATGTAGAAAATTCAAGCACCACTGTAAATGTTGCTTTCAATAACAGTGGCATATGTCTGGAAAAGTTCACAGAGATTAGCGCTTCTAAGCTATCATGAACAGCCATCAGTTACCCAAGAACTGCAAATCAACGTTACTGATACCCTGACTAACCACAGAGCCATTTCTGTCCATACAATCAGTATGTCTTACAGTAAACTGCCGCCTCCATCTCTGTTTACATATGTAATAAATAGAGGCCTCCTAAAAAAAGATATCGAAATCAATTCCTGGAAAAAATGAAGTCTATTCTTTACATTTTCACTCACTGAGAATCTAGTGCTAAAAAAGTCAAACAGATCAAAAACATCACACAGCTAAAAGCAATCAATTCCTATATTATTTTTGCCTGAGAGCATCAGTGCTCTTCTGTTTAAAGACAAACCTTAACCCTCATAGTCATCTGTCTGCTCAAAGAACAGATTCAGATGGAAGCACTGATGAAGACTGAGGTGGTTAGATGATCTTAAGGAAGTTTGAAAGTTTATTTTACTCTCACAGCTAAGAGCGGAGCTAAAAGAGAAGATTAGTTCAGGTTAAACCTTGATAAACAGACAGCGTATTACAAAGCTGGATCTGTAAGTAAGACTGATCCTTGCTGGCATGGTTTGGGTCCACTTGTCTTCCCTCCTTAGAGCGAAGAGCTAATGCAAATGAATGCAAAGTACTGCTGACTGATCACCTTTATCCTAGGATGATATATTTCTATACTAATGAGAGTGGTCTCTTCCAGCGTGACTCCGCCCCTACCCACAGGGCATGAGTGCTCACTGAATGCTTTGAGGAGGATGAAGATGATGAAAATCAGATGCTGTGTCCTTCCCAGTCACCAAATCTCAACCTAAATGAACACCTATGGGAGCTTCTGGAACGTTCTTTTAGACATTGCTCTCCGCCGTCGTCATCAAAACACCAACTGAGGAAATATCTTTTGGAAGAATGGTGTTCATACCTCCGGTACCGTTCCACAGAATCTACACCAAGATGCACTGAAGTTGTTCTGGTAGTTTGTGGTAGTCAAACTCCTTACTAACACAATATGTTGGTCACCTTTCATTTGCGCATAATGCATGCAAATATATAACATGGTAGCAAATATAACATATGAAGAATCCCTTCTAAATTCTTAGGAAAAACCAACAACGTAATATACAGTCCCCTCCGAAACTATTGGAACGGCAAGGTCAATTCATTTTGCTGTAGACTGAAGACATTTGGGTTTTAGATCAAAAGGTGAATATGGGAAGAGAGTTTAGAATTTCAGCTTTTATTTCCTGGTATTTATACATAGATGTGTTAAAACGACATAGAACATAGCACATTTTGTATCAGACCACCCAATTTGTACTGAAACATGTGACTGACAAGCGACTGACAGTTAGATTGACTGTTTAAACAATAAATAGCTCTGAACATCTACTCTTGGTTTTAGCCTTCAGTTTCACCTGTGAAGACTGCATTTACTGTTAAAAAAAAGATAAGCCAACATGAAGATCAGAGAGCTGTCTACGGGAGAAAATTATTCTTATTAGTATTGATTCATGTAAACGCGTAATCCGATTGCCTGATTCAGATTAAGACAATAATCTGATTCCCCAAATTCTGATTCCCAGCCCTGGAATATGCCTGTTTTAATTGGAAATTTGTTGCATGTAAACACCTTATTCAGAAAATCCACTGAAAGGAGATATATGCGCATGTTCAGTCTGCAAGGAATTGTGGGTGCTAACAGATGCTTATCCGTAGGCGAGGTTTTTAGAAATGGCAACTCATGCTAAACAGATGCATTTCTGGAGTGACAACAACCCTGATTTTTTTTTTTTTTATTGGATTACTAAAGGAAATTGAAATTAACTGCTAAGTAGATGGGCAAAAGCATAGGAACAGCACAATATTTCAAAACCTTTCAAGGGGGTGTTGTCGATGTTGTCATTTTTGATGGTGAGAAGCGTTAGAGCCCTAAATTAATTAGTGTGAAAAAGTATTAATAAAACTAATATTAAACGAATGGGCATACTCTATAACCAACAGCAGGATCTTGAATCTCCCGGGAAATCGCATGTGTAGCTCGGCAGACTTACAACAACCACGTATACAGGAATATTCCGATGCCTGTACTTGTATATATACAACGTATTCGGAATATGGCTGCAACCCCGTATGTAGACCTTAAATGGAAGATGATGTGCATATAAACATAGTCATTAATAAATAGAGAAGATTAACTAGAGTGGCATGCCTGCCATAAAAATGACTAATTACTTATTAGGTACAACAAAAAAAATGACTAATTCACTAATTAATCGATTGATTGGTTAATTTAATAATAATAATAATAATAATAATAATAATAATAATAATCATCATCGTCATTAATAAGTCACTTTTCTGTATAAGTTCTATATGAATTAAATGTTAAAATCTCTCCATTTCAGCCTTAGGCATATCATCTTCCTTTGCTCGGGGCTATTGTTCTTGTTAATGGCCATTGCACCTCAGACACCTTCCCAAACACACATTTTCTTCTTATTATCCTCTAAAGACCTTCCATTGGCATAATTCCTAATGCAGCTGATTAATGCTCAATGCTAGACCTAAATCTAACTCTAACCTTAACATCACGGACCAGCTAAATGTCCTCACTGTCAGATATTCATATCCTTGAGGTACACAGCACTAGTTCATTGGGGTGGAATAAAGCAGGGACAGATAAGAATCTGTACAGATTTCTCGCAGTGATCCATATGGGCACAAGCTCTCACCCCCATCCCCATCCTCACATCCTCACAGCTCTCCTACATCTGTCTGCATTCTGTTCATCTCCATTCACACTGCATGGACAAAGCTGGGGCACATCCAAAACGCCAAATACGGGAGGGGGGGGGTTGGCAGTGTCTCTCTCTCTTTCTCTCTCTCTCTCTCACACACACACTCACTCTCTTTCTCTCTCTCACATGAATACCAGCCTGACACACACACATTCAGCCTATTGTTGTTTAGGCACAGAAAAATATGCATCTTTATTTAACCACACTAAAACTAAATCCACTGATTAGTTTGCGCATTACCTCATTTTACATTATCGTCAAACCTACTGATTAAATACATTATAAGCTACTTTAAAGATCTAACATCTACGTTTAACATTAACATTAAAGATGGCTATTTATCTTCATTAGGATAATAGCAAGATGGGTCTCACTTTAGCGATAGTACAAACTCTATGAACAATAAAAACGCCTACATTAATGGGACATCCCACATTAATGGGATTTTCTACATCAAAGTGACGTATATTCTTTTTTTTTTTTTTCCCGGATGAAACTGGTTTATTAGCTCTACCCTACCACTGCATCTAAACTCTTTCATTTTCTTTATCTAAATCATTTCCATATCTTAACTGACTCAGCTGTAAAGATTTCCGCCCAGATAGTGTTCAGTTAATTTGCAGAGGACTAATAGAGATCCGTCATTATGGTTTTTAAATCCCTAATCCTCTAATAAATGTTAAGACAGTAATTATAGGTGTTGGGACAGATGATTGAGAGAGGGTAAAGCAGTCGATCTTAAACTTGCCTCAGAATGATCAGAGGCCTCAGGATATTTTCAAACAGGTTGAATCTTTACATAAATGAGTGTTGTCGTGCATGATGGTGGTGATGTAACTGGACAACTGATACAGGCGACAGACAATGACAGATGTAGGAAAACCTGTAACTCTGACACCATGGCGTCCACGAGTGGCCTCAACCACCAACAACGTATGACCTTGCTCTGACCTTGACCCTGTTTGGATCAACAGATGTGCTGGTTACAATGATAATACCATATAAATCCTGCAAACATTCGACCACTCGTTCTTGAACTATCACACTAATGAGAATCTTGGACGGACAACTTGAAAATATAATGTCTCCACTACCTGGTGGCAGACGCATTAAAAAAACCCAAAAATGACATAAAGATAAGTGCTCAACATGCACAATGTATCATAGAGCATACATTATTCGTATTCAACTGATGATGTGTTCCGAACATATTTTATTATGGCAGTTGTATAAGGTGTTTTACTATCAAAAAAGCTTTAGTTGTGCGGTCCGTTTCATCACTGTACCAGTGTTATTGTGGACCGGTGTGAATGATTTGCCCAGCACCGGGCTCACACCCCTCCCCTTTCCCATCACCCTGCTCACCAGCAGCTAAACACAGATACTCTACACACAGAAACCCAACAGTGTCCGGACTAATCTTATAACAGACTGGCAGCAATAAAATAATTCATTTGTTTATACTGATTGAAAATGTCTGACACCAGGTTAAAAAACAGTCCCATGTCTAGTTGAGACCGGTTATGAACCTGAGTAATGAGGTGAGAACAGAAGACATTCAAACACCATGCTGACAGTGCTGGCACTTTTCAAGGCTTCAATTCAATTCAGTTTTATTTGTATAGCGCTTTTAACAATGGACATTGTCTCAAAGCAGCTTTACAGAAACGTATAAACACAGGATAGAGATTTTAAGCGTGTGAATTTATCCCTATTGAGC
>JANDJT010000032.1:19461719-19488666 GCA_024331685.1 Stegophilus panzeri | reverse complement strand
AAAGCAGCTTTACAGAAACGTATAAACACAGGATACAGATTTTAAGCGTGTGAATTTATCCCTATTGAGCGAGCCGGTGGCGACGGTGGTGAGGGAAAAACTCCCTAAGATGATATGAGGAAGAAACCTTGAGAGGATCCAGACTCAGAAGGGAACCCATCCTCATCTGGGTAACAACAGATAGTGTGAAAGTTCATTATGGTTTTTATATGAAGTCTGTTTGTTGAACTAAGGTTTCATCTTTAATTCACCAAAAAAAAAAGTCTTCCAGTTTAAACCACGCCCACTTCAGGTTTAAATCAGTACAGATATGGATATTTGAAGAACTAAACAGATACAGATAATGGCACTTATACTCCAATCTGTAAAATCTGAGAAGGTCCAACTTTCCCGAAACATTTTCATCTAGTTTGGGGTTTTGGGAAATAATATCATTTTTACTTGTCTTATGATTTCACACAAAACTGTGCTGTTTCCCTTGTAATCTGCAGTCTTTAGTGCGCTCATCTATATGACAGAACGTCTATAGTAATGGAGAGGAAAAAAAAAGACAAACTGTGAGATACTCTCTCTTTTTGAAACATGTTTTCTTTGATCAGTCGAGTATTGCATATGCTCAGAACAGGTTTGACAGACCGGCAGTTTTCTTTTCTCATCCATAGGAAGTAGGTCAGAATGAGAAACGAGGGGACTCTTCAAATAGTAAGTGCACATCAAATCTCCGATCCTCCTCAGAGATTTACTGCTTCCGTCACGCAGCCAGAAAAACACAGAATATAATAAACACGTCTTGCGGATATAAACAGATACGGATCAATTTTTTTTCTTGCCGAGATTCCTTTGACCTGAGAACTGAGCCGTGTCTTTCCACGATACTCCACGGAGACAGATGACGTCATCATAACTGCGATGATGCTCCACCCCTTTGAAGGAAGATCTCTCACGTATCGATTTGTCTCTTGACTCGGAAACCTAACGTGTCGTCTAGTTACCAACATTAACGCATGCGCGCTGTAAAAGAACAGGGCCGAATCCCCAGGTATTAAAAAACATGACGGGGTTGATAGATTTTCCAGAAGAAAAGCGGTGCTCAGCGTGAAGACAAAGACAGTCCATCTTCTGCGTCCTCTGCGTCCCTCTACTGGAGAAATTGAGAAACTGAGACCAGATCAATGCAACACTGTGCAACACTCAGTGCAATCGCAATATAATAATACTGGGGCTTCCATTAAACAGCTGTTCATGAGACTTAAACTAAAGCACACGCCTACAACACACATGTGCCTGAGATGGACAGATGAAGAAAAGATGCTAGAAAGGGTGATTTGTTTGTCTTCATATAACCTTTTTTAATGATGTCATCGTGTTACTGCTCTTCAGAACAGTCACATAAACAGTTGGTTTGTTGGTTTTTTTCATCATATAACGGTTGTAATAGCCAATTCAACATTTACAATATACCTATAACACATCATTCATAAAATCTTCACATGCTTATGGGCAAGAAGGTTTAAGTATCAGATTTCAAATCATTTTTAACTCTTGTTTTTCACTCTAGCTTACACGCCAGTAAAAAACCAACCATTACCTTTGTAATATATGTAAGTAATAATCATATTCAGCATGTCAGCTTGTTATGAGACTGGGACAAAATGCTACAACTGTTATAACGATTATATAGCACTGTTTTTGATGGTATAACATAACAGGGCGTTTTTAAATCTGTTCGTTATTAGTCGTCAGTTATGTCAAGCATCCATCATTCAAGTCCCTGTGAATGAGCTGTTACTATAGAAACAATAACATATTAGGACAAAATGCATTCATATAAACCTGTGATTTGAATTACAGCCGGCAGGGACTTCTGTCAGATCTGCTGTTATAAAAAATAAAAAAAATTGTAACAAAATGAAGCAGAACCTTCTGACCAATCCGGTTCAAGATGCTCTGTGGTATAAATAGATTCATAAATGATGTTCATGTTCATCAGACGGAGTTTCGTAACGTTTTATGCAGCAGAATATGTAGGAGAAACCATTTTTCTTATGTAGTTTTTGAACTGGGTAAAAAAAAAACCCCACAAAGGTTTGAACGTTTGAAGAAGATTCAGATGAAAACGTGTGAAATCTGTCCTAATGGTTTGTCTTGCATTATTTTCCCAGCGTTGCAGAAATACAATAATTAGAATCCGTATAGCGTTTAAGAGTGGTCATGGCACAATGGCACTTTTGTGATGTAAGCCTCGGCCAGACAGCCTACACACATACACACACACCCACACACACATGCACACGAAACCAAATAACCCACCCTTATCTTTACAGCTTATCCGCCATCGTCTTTGCCACGAACAATACTGCTCTTTATTCCACCTCTGTGCTCTGTTTTCTCCACTCTCTTTCTGATTAACTTAAACATCTCTGGTCCTAACATTTACCCAATAAGCAAAATATTTCTGTCTCCGTCGCTGCTCTGATTAACACTGAAGGAATCGAGCATTCTCTCACACGATTAGATTTGTTTTTGATATCTGACCATGACACTGCTCTGTTTTATTATAAAGCCGCCATGAATTAAACCAAAGACTGAAGCAGCGCCGAGTTCGAAGTGCACTCCGAATCCTTGAACACCAAGCGGCAGCAGTGAGCTAAAGTAGATCGAATCTCTGAAAGCTTTTTTTTCTTCCAAAGCACACAAAGGAGCCTCAGACACAGATGGACTTCATACACAGTAGGAAAAATCACAGTATGATCATCATATGACCCAATGTCACTTTTTTTTTTTCTTTTTATCACTATATCTATATATCACATTTTCATACAGGATAACATTAACTGCTTAGGTTTAGAGAATATGCTGGAACATTAAATATGGATATTGAATATGTTTATATATATATATATATATATATATATACAAAAGATACATTTTCTCTAAAAGGCTTTAGGTTTGTTCTTTAAAAAGTAGCCTACCTGGTTTAAAACATCTGGAAACAATGTTTTTTGAAACTGTATTTTGATCTAATTTCCTCAATTACTGGAACACTGCTCCACCTTTTATCTGGAAAATGGCGTTATTTGAATATCGACTATTCCTATACACAGTACAAAATGCACTTCTGCTGAAGTCCAGAGCCAGAAGAATGACGGACTGATGGATTAATGACTCGGTGGAGGACTGATACAGCCAAGAGGTGCATTGCCTGCTGGATCTAGACGGATTAAGTCAGCCTTGTCGATCAACTAGACAAAAAACGGAGCTATCAATCAGTGAAACCCAGCGAGCGCTTCTCTCCAAAGAGCTTTATCAGCATTAAACATGCAGAGTATCTGGATAATGGCCCGGTTTACCATGAATAATCACCTTGATTAAGTTAAATGAATATGGAGCTATATTAGGTCTGTCAAATGTAATAGAAAGAGGTCCAACAAGCTTCGAATCTGGCAGTAGCAATGGAAATTCTTTAAAAAGGTCCCTTTTTTGGAGGTCTTCCCGAATGGTGAAATACAAACGCTCTATCGTTTGGGAGATCACTAGTTCGAATCCTGACGATGATGCCACAGACATCCGTGGCCGGGAGCCAAGGGAGCAAAATTGTCCGTGGTCTCTGGGTGGGAGGGATGGCTTTACGCTCTGTATCTCCTGTCAATCACAGCGACACTAGCCAATCATCGGCGTCTGTGAGCTCATGTGTACAGATAAGGATAAATAGTGCTTTCCTCTGAGTGTGTTACGCTGCCCTGTGCCCATTTCAAAGGTGCCTTAGAAGAAGCATGTGTTAGCCTTCACCCTCCCTAGTTGCTTGCTGTCATGTGATAGGGGAGAGTTATCTAGTGGGTGGGAACTGGGAAGATCAAATTGGGTAGAAATTTTTTATTTTTTTTTAAAATGCTGGATTGTATGTCTTGGGTATTAATGAATCAAGATATAACATTGTGCTTTAACACTGAAAATAAGTCACAGGAGCAATTTTTTTATGTTCATACAGATGGGACCAAGCAGTCTGGTATGAAGCTTGTGGGACAAACAAAGGCCAAGTTCAGAGGGTATCAGGTGCTCACAAGGTAACTGCTGTATTCTGGTTAGAGTCACTGTGGTTCTGTTGACTGATTTGTTTATATTTCGGGAAAATGGAACACGCTCACCTCTAACAGGAGGCCATGGAATGTTGTACATAATTTTTTTCTTTTTTACAAACTACACTGTGTCCTTTAGTATTTGGGGACTAACCACCAATAAGGCAGTTTGTTCTGGCCTGTGTGTAACCCTGACTCTCAAGAGGCTGTGTACTTGCAGACACTGGTGCATCAAACAGTCCTTCCGGTATTTTGTGATCGTAGGAATGAACGCAAAATCAAGCACGCTCCGCAATATTCGGAGGAGCTTGCGATTTTTCAAAATTACCGCAGATTTGGGCCAAATTGCGTCGTGTGACGCCATCACGACGCGCATTCAGCCGAAGCCCTCTTCGATTCACGTGCGACGAACATGTGTACAGCTAAAAGGTCTCGTTTACCAACAAACATCACTGTGAAAAACCGTGAAAAACAATTTAGCGCAATTCAAGTAGTGTTCCGCAAAAACAGCACACAAAACTGCGCAGGTTGCAGCGCATATTTTGTAAAAAGCCGCAGCAAAATCGAGCGTTTTCGGTCGCACTAATCACAAAAACACCCGTACAGACTGTTCAAAATCAGTCCAAAACACTGATCAAATTGCCTTTCAGAAGTCAGACAGTTCATTCAGTGCAAGATCTTTATTAGTAGCTGTTCATTTATAAGGCTATGCTACATACAGTAAATTGCCTCCCTTAAATTATATAATAGCCCTGCTTTACACTGTAAAGTTTCATTTCCTGTAATATCTGAACAAGGCACTAAAACTCATTCTGACCTAGAAAATAACCAGGGCTATAAACTTCAAATAAGCTTAAAGTGTGGCTACTTTTAATTATTCAATCACATCTGATTTAGCTTAGTTGTGTGGGATTTTAAATGCCTTGGTTTATCATTTATATTATAATGTAATGCATCATGTTGCTGTCTCTTGCACATTCATATCATCTTTTTTTAAAAACCCTTTTTGTGTAAATGAGGAATCCAAGAGTTAAATAAATTCCATGAAATAATATATCCGTCCAGTGAGAGTATATTACACATGGTCCTGGTTCATAATCATAATAATTGATTTTACACGTGTGCACGTTTCGAATCCTAGTAGCCATTACCTTGGAGGCGTGCAGATCGGCTTTTGGGGGGTTATACTACAAGCGTAACAGCCCGAAGGATCTAAGGTCCAAAGAATTTTTTTAGCGTGCAAACTATTTCCTTTTTTTCTTGACTGAAGATCTTTTGACTTTTGAACTCGGACATCACTTTACGACATAAAGCATGTCATAAAGCGGTCTTATCTTATCTAGCTATCGCTCGATCCAGATTTTGAACTCGTTTGGTACTCGTTTTCTTAGTCACTCAAATGCCGGACTCCTATTTTCAATGCACTATGATAAATTCCACTGAAACATTCATTAAAATAAGAAGAAAGAAAAAAAAAAAAAGAAGAAAAAATGATATTTTTCAAATATCAGATTTGGCAGAAAAGCCCCCTGCACTTGTCAGACTGATTGAGATGTTATAGTGAATCGTGTGGATATGTTAATCATCCAAAAAAAAAAAAAAAACACATCCGCTTGATTTCAATTGAAGACACAAAGCATCGGAAACGAAGCTGCAGGAAAGCTGCTGAAAAGAACTTCCTTTATGGAGCAGCCCGCAGAGAGACGGGCAAAGACCATCCGGCTGCTGATCAAATAAATGGGTCTGTAAATGTGTGAGGGTGTGAGGGCACTCACACTGGCAGGGCCGGAGCTCTAGATGAGTGCGCCAGCTCATTTGGCTTCAGAAGATCTCTGCACTGGCATAAGTAATCCAACCCAGACAAGATTGCTCGCCTGGCTGATGCTCTTGATCCAGCTGCATTAATAGAAAAAGTCTTGTATCGACTGTGTAAGGTTGTGCTTTTAATATAACTAATTGAAACTGAACAGGTCTTGCATCCCAAGACCCCGCATGCTGACTAAGGATGCTGTAGACATTTTAAAAGGTAGTTAAAACATCCTGCAGGATGAATCATTTCTGATTAGCAATGAAAGCCCATTTATCTTACACACACATATATTCCACAACCAGACCTGTCGAACAGGCTGCCATTTTGTATGTAAAAGGTTATTCATTCTCTCCTTCTGTCGAGCCACACATGATTTTATGGAGATGCCAGGGATCCTGGTCCTGCCTGATCCATCCTGATGCCCTACCTCTGGATGGAGCTCTCATCAACTGGAGACTACATTCGGCCACTGAGGACGACCCCAAGCAGTGCAGCCTGGAGAATGCTGAGGATGGTACCGCTTGAAGTACCATGGAAATGGTTTAGAACCTAAATTCCACATGGACATTCTTGCTGTGGTTGCTGCTAAGGCCTTAGGACTGCAATTACCACGTACAATTTTGCACTCAAGTCTCCTTTAGTGAACAGTGGATTAGTTCAACAAACAGCCTTCATATAAAAACCATAATGAACTTTCTTTTACTTTCACATTATCTGTTGTTACCCAGACGAGTCTGGTTCCGCTCAAGGTTTCTTCCTCATATCATCTTAGGGAGTTTTTCCTTCACCATCGTCGCCACCGGCTCGCTCAATAGGGATAAATTCACACGTTTAAAATCTGTATCCTGTGTTTATACGTTTCTGTAAAGCTGCTTTGAGACAATGTCCACTGTTAAAAGCGCTATACAAATAAAACTGAATTGAATCGAATTAATAAACAAAAATCATTTCCAAAGAGCATGTCTATGAATATTCAGTGGCTGCTTATGTAACATTAACACAAATATTCACATCGATATTGAAATCATATGGATATAATATAATATAATATAATATAATATAATATAATAATGCAAAAAGGAGAAGACTGACATTTTCCATGAATATTGTAATGTATTTCTAGGAATCTTTCACATCAAGCAAGAAAATGTTGGCAGGCATTTAGACAACGTAGTGTCTGTAGTGCATAGTTTCATCCCATGGGCATACCAAGTACAGCTATACATTGCTAAAGAGACCGCAATGAAAATGCCTGTCATCTGATCTTTGTGGAAGGTAGTGGCTCATAAAATGGCTGTATTGCAACTTAGAGAGTGCTAAAACCCTCTCGGGACAGAGAGGTCTTCCAGCGCTAGACATTCCGAGGAATCGAAGACGCAATCCGGAAAGGATTCCTGTGTGGGCCACAACAAACGGTATCAAGTTCATCCTTTTGCTAATCCGTGTGCACACACTGCCCGTGCTGCCCCTCCTCTTTTAGCTAGTTTCCTTAAAATGCGTTAAAGGATCGTTCTATTTGTTCAAAGAGACATGTCATGTCTGCAGTTCTGCTCCCAGCATCGAACGCAGGTGCAGATAAGAAACAAACAAGTGTCAAACACGTAGCTTCAAGGAACTGCCATCGCAAAGCGCGTACCACCAACAAGACTTGACAAGAGTGACCTTGTTATTCAGAATTAAGGGATCTACCCAGTAAAGATGAGATGAAATGACATGGACATGCTGAGGTCTAGAAAGATGTGTCCAAAATGGAGCGATGGTTTTCTAGGGAAGTGCTCGGCGAGGTGAGAGATGATGGGTTTCGCTGGTGTGTTTTAACACAGTTGATCGTGATGGCCGAGGAGCACTTCAGCTTTTTTAACAGCTGCTTCCTAGCGTGGGTTTGCCTCACATCAGAGACTGAGAGTGAGAACAAGAGAGAAAAAGATGGGTGACTAATACTAGGGCTAGCCTCTCTCTGGTACAAACCGCTTTTAGGAAAGCAGAGGAAGGAGAAAACACAATTTGTGTAATCAGGATTATAATTTTCTATTGGGCATTGTGTTGGAAAATTCTTTAACCAAATAAACTCCATTACTGGGGGTTAGTTTATTCTCCTGTGGCATTTAAAAAAAAAAAAAAAAAATTTCCATGGATGAACACTGGATGGATGCAAAATACTGTACAGGGAGTCCCAAAAGTCTTCATACATTGAGGAAAAGAACACTTTTTTTTTTTAGAAAATGTCTTCATACTTAGTGTATATTATGTATATTTTTTTCAGATAGCCTTTAAGAACGCCTTCGACAAAAGAAGAGCATATCGAAATCGTTCTCATGGCTGGATCGGGAAGCTGTCGCAAGGTTACGATGGATTTTAACAGGAAACGAGGCGATCACATCGCACACTTTTGGCAAACTTATTAACAAATTCAAAAAAACTGGAAGTGTTGGCGTGGTGCTGGCAAACGTAGTCCCCTATGTATGGAGACTTTTGGGACACCCTGTAATTGGCCAATCATTATCCACATTCTTTTTACCCGCTTACGGAAAAGAACAGACCACAGAAAGTAACCTGTAGCTCTAGTGAATAACACTTACATGTACACTATGCACTGGTTTTACAATGTATAAATGTTCTCGCACCCTAGAAAGTCATCAGCGCAGAGGAAAGCTAATATTGTGGCTAACATCAAATGACATTAGCATTAAATACTCCTCACACAATGCACCGTGTTTTAGAAACTGAAAACTCCAGCGTGACTTGCACATGCTCTGATGCGTTTGAGTGTTGTTAAATGTTTTATAATGAAGTTTAAAAATGGCACTGTTTTAAAAAGTCTATTTGCCGTTTGTATCTTAGAGAACGCGTAGAGAACGCAAGGAAAACACACCTTATTGAAAGGCATACATGATTATGGTGTTATCTTAATGATTGCATTTTGACTATATTCCGATATTAATCGGAATTTGGTAATATTCTAATTAGTATTGAGTCATGTAAACGGCGCAATCAGATTAAGACAATATTCGGATTCCCCAAATTCTGATTCCCAGCCCTGGAATATGCCTGTTTTAATGGGAAATTTGTTGCATGTGAACACCTTATAAAGAAAATCCCCTGAAAGGAAATACATGTGCATGCTCAGTCTGCAAGGAAATGTGGGTGCTAACAGATGTTTAGCTGTAGGCTAGGTATTTAGGAATGGCAACTCAGGCATACTTACAATGACCATGTATACAGGAATATTCCGATGCCTGTACGCATATAAACATCGTATTCGGAATATGGCTGCAACCCGAATACAGACCTTAAACAGACCTTGATGTGCATGTAATAAACTCAGTAACTACGTAGTCGCTGTCTTCCTCTGCTGAGGAATCCGTATTTGATCTTACAGTATGAGAAGGTTCTATCTGTAATCATCTAGTGCTCACAAATGTACATTCGAATTGCCTCAGAATTTTTAAGTTAACCTGTAAGTGTAAATTTCAATACTTTACAATATTTCATTAGCTGGAATGTCTTCACAAGTCAGATTCCACCAATGAAAACGCTGGACTGTTAATAAAACCTGTCATGTCATGTATCTCTTTGCTAGAATCCTTCCAGAACAGGTTTAGAAATGCAGACGACAGAAAAAAAAAATACACACACACACACACACACACACACACACACAACACCCCGAGTCAAATTCCACTTGCTAAATCTCTTGACTGCTTGAACAAAACTAGCCATGTCCTGTATAATTAGACCAACAGCCTAGCCCATATAATCTATAAGCCATGTTCAATAGCATTCCTAGTAAATGCTTAATGGCAAAACACAGACAAACCATAATGAACAATAATCCGTTCACACACACCCCTTCCACCATTTTACGCCCTGCCTCATGGGAAAACATTGCCATGCATGGACATGACATAGAACTGCCACAGCTAAAGATCTCATGCCAAACATGTTCATCTCTTCCCGTTCATCTATTACTGTAAAACAGTCACTCTTCCCACCAAGTGTCCACTTGCACCTCAATTCTGCTGCTTCGATGCACTGCCAAGGCAACCAGCTTGCAAACTAGTCCATATCTACCAGTGCTGACTTTCAAACTGGCGCTGATGACAACGGAATTCAATTCCAACGGTGCACCGGGAGCCGAGACACAAATCAGCCGCAGTGCAAAATGAATCAAAGCGAAGTGATCGGCTAATGTGCTGATAGAGCTGCGGCTAAGACTCCATGCTAACGAAGCACACAACTCATCAGGCTTGCTGATGCTCAACGAGAAAGCCTTTAGACAGAATGCAGGAATCGAGCTCTAAATTTCAGCAATTCAGCCTACTCCCGCTTCCCTGCCGTTTTTCCTTTTGAAACACCATAGTATGTAAAGCGGGGACTGATCCGCTTTAAAAAGCTATTAAGCCAAGTATTTCATGTAGCTTATTTGAAGTACATTAATCTGCTCTTATTGTGCGCGCGCATATCACAAATTCCCACAAACTGGCCGATAATTTTAGACAAAGCTTACAGACGGGTCATTTTAGCCTGAATAGCGTTTGTGTGTGTGTATGTGTGTGTGGACATCATGCAAGAAAGCTGAAGCAAAGCTAAGCCTCACCCTGTCACAATGTCATCTCTTATCTAACACCCCACCATTACCACACATCTCTGTACCCGGTCAACCTGTCCAGTCTGGCCTTTACCTCAGCCTTCCTCCTGTCACATGTAGTAAAACACAGTAAAACAGTCTGTGCCTTATTCTTACAGCTGATCTGGGACCTGCCACATTTAGTCAGCCGTCAACAGTTATCCTAAATGCTAATGATTGTTAGAACAGTTCTTATCAGCATTCGTTATAACAAGTGTTTGTTGCCAAGGAACAGTACATACTGTATGCTCTGCCCAGTTTAAATTCTACATAAACAGCTCATTCTTATAGTAGTCAAGATTTTGTAACAGCTCACAGTAACAGAGTTCACAAGCTGTGACAAAATGTTGTTGTTTAAAGTCTTTTCTTGGTAATTTACCAACAGAACTGAGGTAAATGTTGATATTCCAAATGGCTCTGTCTCATTTACAATGCAAATCTGCCTTTACACTGTCCATATACAAAAAAACCCCCCCAAAAAATCCCTGTCTATCTAGCTGAATCGTGACTCTTATTCACAAGCTGTTTGTCTGTTTGTTGTAGCTTGTTTTCACAGCTATAACCACTTGATTAATGGGTGGACCTTCCCAATTCAACAGCACAAATTCATGGTATCACTCTCACCAAAGTAAAAAGGTTCCTCAGTAGTTCTTTCGATGATTACCAGATCTAAGTTTTTGAACATACACTGAAAAAAAGGGTACTAAACGCTATCTTGCCTTGTCACTGGGGTGGTACCCCAATAGGTACATCTTTAGTGTGTTTTATACTATTACATTATAATGCGAACGTAGCATACCTTTAAAAATTATTTAAGGTATACAACTGGACCTAAAGTACCGCTCTGGTACCTTTAATTACCTTTTAGAGTAATACTTAAAAGGTACACTACACATCTTTCCAGGTAAAAGATATACACTGTAGGTGCAAAAGGTGTCATCTTGATGGTACCACGCCAGTAACAAGGAAAGGTACAGGTTAGTACCCTTTTTCTACAAATGAAGGGGTCCTACTTAAACCCTCTCATGTAGGGATGTACATAAAACATATAAGAGTTCACCAACCCTTCTACTTGTAATCTACCTTCATCTCCAACCAAAAACTAACACGCTTGTTTTAGTTGATCAAGAACTTCTTAAGGCAATGGTTAGATGGTCGGGTGGGCATGATTATGGTTGGAGCTAAAGTGTTCAGGAAGGTAGATCTCCAGGAACAGGGTTGGTGACCACTGCCCTAGAGGAGCAAACCAATTCTAGATTGGACGCTTGGACTAAAGTACAGTACATATAGCCATTTGTCTCTCTTTATTTCTTTGATACTCTGTTTCATCATACTGTAATTCTTAACAAAAAGACACACATCCTACAGTCTCTTGTTCCAGTGCTTTACAGTTTGTTGTTCTCCTAGCTACTACTCACACCGTGACTCATTCTCTATTTGATCTTAGACTAGCTCCATGCAGTATAATAACACATCAGCTGCTTATTTCAAGTCCCTCGTTTATTCCAGGACTGGTGCAGTTCATCGACCTCGGTTTCCACCCCAGTAACCCCTGTAAGCATTTCCAGAAGCCACCATTATACAGTAGTTTCTGTTCTTTTTCTTTTCTGGACCTTTTGCTGTTTTGCTGTGGTGGGAAGAGGAATTACAAACTCATTCAGCCGGCAGAATCCAGGTTCTTACCCCAAGTCAGCCCAATACTGAACAAACACGCAAGCTTTAATAAGCAGACGCGCTCACGATTTCTTTGTAGAGATGTAATATTAGATCCGCACGGCTCACACTCAACTCACATTTACTGGAACACTGAAATCGCACTAATTCTTTTCTGAGCACCAGGTCTGAAAGTAAATTAAATTGAATATCATCTTGGCAAGACTGAACAAGTATCCACACTTTTACCTTCACATGCTGATTAGATCAGCATTTTTTATTTGTTTCTGTGCTAAGGGATTTCAGAGCAAACTACACTATATATCATCTTTAGGAATAGCCCAAAATACCACACAATATAGCTGATAATTGTGTACACAATATTCTTAGTACTATTACAGACTTTGAATGCAGCAATTCTTCTAATGTCTGAGGGCTCCTTGCATTTGGAACCACTGTATACTATCAGATGTCGCCATTAGTATCACAAGAGCAGTTAACAGATTATTATACTGTATAATCCTTGTTTTGCATTAGGATGGTTTAATGCAATTTTCCTCAAATTTGTTTGGAAGATAATAAACTTTTAGGTCACTTTCTCATACATATTTGGTCTGAATCTACACACCAGAAAAAACATCTTTCAGTTCAGATCAGTAAGATCCTGCCACTGAATTGTGGTCTCATTGCAATCAGACCATACTAAGGTTTACGTGGAAATGGCCTGAGACCATCTCTCTCAGGAGGTCATGGGCTGGCTGTTTTGTTCCATACCCGATTATGATTGCTGCGTTCACACCTGCCCAAATAAACCACTTCAAGGAGTATTTTATGTATTTTAGCCACATCCTGAACGTCTACTCTAGAGTCCAGTGCTCTAACATGGTTGTTTCAAGTTGGTGAGTGATCAGCAGATCTCCATGATGAATCAGGAAGATACAGAAGGATAACAAAACCACAGGGAGTGGTTTATGGAACACACTTTCCATCCTCTACTATGTAGCAACAACATTCAAATGAGCCAGAAACAAAGCTAGAGCAAATGGCTGATTCATTCTAGCCCATAACTGCATTTATACCCAAAATACACAACCTTTAAGACCTAAACGGTATGGCACCTTATTGTGTACAATCTCCAAATCTCATGGTTCCCCAGCAATAAATGTAGCCAAATGGTTCACCCAGGCAGAGCCACTTACCATTGCTTATGAGTCATGACTACCACTTAGATGGCTGAGCTGGCTGTGAAGTAGGCGAGGTATGCAGGTAGAGCATATCATCGTTCTCAGTGCGTTTGTCCACAGTGTGTCTTGTGTATATCTGTGTGTGTGTGCTTAGAACAGACACATTATGACTTACCTACAGAGATGACAACAACAACAAAAAAAAGCTTGATTAAGTTACGTTATTCCTAAAAAGTCAAACCTGGCATTGCATTAGGCATTAAACACAGACCAAAGGTACAAGATGTGTGTGTTGTGACGGCATAGAAAAGAAAATGGAAGCGATTGTGAAACACTTACACACACGGGGCTGTCTCTCAGAGGAGAGCAGGTGCATGGCTGTGTGTTACAGGAAGGGAACTCCCGGGAAGGGGAAGGATGTTCCGGAAGACATACGAACTCAAACACACACACGAGGTAGACGGATCTGTCTCAGTGTTGGCTGCCTTTCTTTGCTTCATGGACGAGGTCAGCTTCAGTCCCCCTGCTGGGACTCAGCCAAGGATCTCCTAGGCAACTAACATGAGCATACAGCGGCTACAAATAGAACGCCACACACACATGCACACACACACACACACACACACACAGACTCCACTCACACGATTTCTACCCTCAGTAGCTTTTATCCATCATGAAAAATCCTGAAAACAAAACAACGCTCCTTCCACTCTAAAGGTACAATGGTTAGGTATCATGTTAGAGACAACCAAGGCGTCTCAATTCATTCGGGTCTGAACAATATGGAATATTCAACGCTGAATCACAATTCATTTCCAGTCGTCGGGTGATTTTTAGTATGGTTTCAGACGTGAGCAAATGATCATCATATTCCCAACAGTGAGAACACAATGCCCCAGTTACAGGTTGAAAAAAGAAAAAAAAAAAAGTTTAAAGTTCCACCGACGTCCAGCGACATCTCACCAGAAGACAGCTGGTGAATAATTTATGCATTATTAATCATTTATTCGGGTAAAGTATGAGTCTTAGCCGGAAAAGGGTGAGAGAAATATTACATGCATACTGCACATTATATGACCCTACACGCACCCTTCCAATCCTCGTCTCTTTCTCTCATTTAACCACGAGGAAAACTATCTTTTAAACAAAAATGCAGCTTTTATTTCAAAAAAAAAAAAAAAATGTAAAAGTGTCAAAGTTAAGGTTAGTGTTAGATTTAGGTGTAGACAGCATTCGTTAGCCGCATTAATAATGATGTCACTAGAAGGTTCTCACAAGGATAGTGAGACAAATGTGTGTGTGTGTGTGTGTGTGTGTGTGTGTGTGTGTGTGTGTGTACAGCAGGGTCCCACTCTGCCAGGAGAGGAAATAGCTGCTGAGTCACGCATACTACAAGAAGGCAACAGTTTGAACCCTCCACCATGCGCACCAAACACACACACACACACACATCTAACACTTCTTTTAATTATCACACCACTAAGAAAGCTTCCTTGTATGTAGCCCTTTTTTTATAAGACCAGAGATGAGACAAGTCTAGAAATAGGCAAATCTCCCCCTGCACTTTGAGCAAAAACTTGTCCTTTCCTAGTTTATTTCATTCAAGTTCATTTTATTTCTGCAAACACCAGATGTCCATGGTGCTGTACAGTCAGGTGTTAGAGCAAAATCTGAAACCACAACACACATACGACAGATAGGTCTCATACCGTTTTAAATAGAAGAAGATAAATTGGTGACTGCTTGCTTCCGAACACCTGCCGGTTTTAAATTTAGGCTATCTGATATTATGAATGCACAGAAATTTTTAATGTTGTAGGCAACACTCTAAATCTGTGCTTCTCAAACTGAGGTCCAGGGAGCCCCAGGGCTATAAGGGTCCTGGCTATGCTTTATTACTATTATTGTTATTATTATTTTATTTTTTTTTACATTGTTACGAGATAAAAATCCTATCAAAGTTGCATCAATATTAAGTTCTTATAGATATTGCCTTGTTTGACTGGTCACTTGAACTGAATGACTGAATGGATTTAATCCAGATCTCACGGTGGCACAGTATTACAGCGGGTAAAGTTCACGACTCACAGCTACACGGTCCCTGGTTCGATCGTGAGCTTGGGCTACTGTCTGTGTGGGGTTGTGCGTGTTCTCCTTGTATTCATGTGGGTTTCCCTCTCGGTTCTTGGGTTTCCTGCCACCCCCTAAAAACATGGTAGGCATAGCTGATAGCAACTGCCTACCTACATGTCTATATCATTATTAGTGATGGGCATTTCAAGTAATTTTGCAAACTGGACAATTGATGACTGGAAAAAGACTAGATGTTTTTCGTTTCATCAAATCTTCAACTGTCCAGTTTTCATGAGCCTGTGCCCATGATAGCCTCAGATTCCTGTTCTTGGCTGACAGGAGTGAAAACCCAATGTGGTCTTCTGCTGTTGTAGCTCATCCACCTCAAGGTTTGATGTTTTGTGCATGCTGAGATGCTTTTCTGCTCACCGTGGTTGTTAAGAGTGATTATTTGAGTTACTATATCCTTCCTGGCAGCTCGAACCAATAGGGCCACTTTCCTCTGACCTCTCATCAACAATGTGTTTCCACCCACAGAGCTGTCACTCACTCAGTGTTTTTTTTTGGTTTTCCCACCATTCTGTGTAAACTCTAGAGACTGATGTGTGTGAAAATCCCAGGAGATTCTGAAAAACATAAGCCAAACCATCTGTTACCAACAACCATGGCATGATCGCAGTCCCAGAGATCACTTTTTTTTTTCATTCTGATGTTTGATGTGAATGAACATTACCTGAAGCTCTCAACCTGTATCTGAATGATTTTTTTTTTTTTTTTTGCATTCAACTGCTGCCACATGATTGGCTGATTGGACAACTGCATGACCGTGCAGGTGTACAGGCGTTCCTAATAAAGTGGACAGGGAGTGTATGTACTCGACTTTATATTTTCCGCCATGACCCAATCTACATTTTATGGCCGTTTAAAACCAGAGGTAAGAGGATGTAGGCCTATTAGTCTGCTGTTTCACCGCACAGAACTACTCAGATTTCACAAATGCACATGACGTCATTCAGCGTTTCTCTGCAGACAGAATGCATCACATTTCACGCTAATCCACTTCGTTATGCACTGTTTTATTTTTAAATGTACCATTTTCAAAAGTACCAAATGGATTTAATATTCTAAACCAAAAAAGACTGGACTAGAAACATCCTTAGTCACAGTCAGACCAGGCCTGGGCTTTGATGTCTCATGGTTTTGGATTGACTCCGTGCAGCTGATGCTCCAGCCCCGCCCACACACCACACCATCCGAGCTCACACTCTGAAGTGACTCGGCAGGTTCACATCGTACACCAGCTCGTCCAGAGGGAGTCACATGAAAGCATCTGACTTCACTCAAATGCACAGGCAAAAAGAAATGATGTAGCCCACACACACAAATAACCTCAACCAGATCTATAAAAACACGGCAATATTTAATTACATAAACAATATAAAAGGTAATGATTGTTCGGTAATCACTCTAATGATGTGGCAAAGAATTATAAAACAGCATCTATTATATAGAAATATAAAAGAACATATTAAAAAAAGAACATGTATTATATAATTATACAATAAATATCTATTATAATATTTTAGGTCTATTATATACAGTGCACTGCATATGTGTGGCCCTTTTTAATTATTATTATTATTTATTTATTTATTTATTTATTTATTTATTTATTTAGTTTTTTATTTTTTATTTTTTTTGGTCACAGTGGCAACTAAGCAGGAATAACAGCACTATGCATGGCCCAGTTTTTGGGGAGCAATCATAATTACGCAAATTAATATTATCTTTAAAAAAAATTGGCATTTGAAATATTGGGCTGTAAATACCTGTATGTTATGTGTTGATGTTTTGCCAGCAGCACACTTCAACTCCTACTGTTTTAAAGTGGAATGTTAACTGCAGTTCAGTTAGAGTAATTTTATACGGAGGTAGAAAGATTTTACACTATTTTATGTTGTGGATTTTACCCATTAATACGTCTACGCTTACCTGGAAAAAAAAAAAAGAAGACATTTAGACCTTTATTACCTTTATTGACATTTATTACCTTTATAGACCTTTATTAAAGTGCTTATTACAAATCTCACGGACTATGGCTCAAAACATGTTCTTTTTTTGCCAACTGCCAATGTGATCAATCCTGTTTCGGTGTATTTTAGTTTAGTTTTTTTTTAATGATGTTTAAAATATCACTGCAATCATGGTAGTACCATAACAATTTGCCTATTAGTATCACTTGCTTTTCAAATGTTAAAGTTACTTTAATAAATGTAAATAAATGTAAACCCATTGTTATTACTTTTTCACTGTGTTCTCATGGAACATCTGTTCGTTAATTCAAAAGAGTGATGGTCATGTGGCTGGATTTTAGGCAATAAAGTAAATGTAATTTTTCTTTTTAAAGAAAGATATGAACATGGACCCTGTTGATAATAATAATCACGGTGAAACCATGTTTTAAAAAAATGCTTTTTTTTTTTTTTTTTTTTACAAAGCAGAGTTCATTTAAATATAAACATTTTTGAGTATATAAACATAACTGAGTATAATTTTGACATGCTGAAGGCCACTGTGTTCTCGAGTTAACCGCTGAATTATCTGCCTGGTGAAAAAGAAAAAGAGAAAACGAGCTTGGAGTTTCATGTTCACAAATTTGGTTAAAATACCGAGTAGTTCTATGTATACTCCAGGATAAACACATATAATTCATTCCTACGCTACTCACAAAGGAAGTCATTGCCAATTGTATCCACTATCTAGGTCACTATATAGGCTGTTATAGGATAACATTCAGTAACTAATCAATAATATTTGGATTGGATAGCCAACCAATCAATCTGATTTACAGATTTGGAGCTCTGCATTCACAGAATTAAGAGTATCCACATCGATATGTACAACATTCACTCCTTTCTGTGTTAGCTTCGCCTCTGAAGGAAAGAAATGATTGTGGAGAAGTAGCTGTGAGCCGGTTGGCCCTGCTGCTGCCCCCTGTGTGCATGTGACGGAGATGCCCAGCTGGAGTGCCATTCGGAGGATACACTGGGCATCTCCAGCTGGCGCTATACCAGCACTGAGCAGGACCCCGAGCACCTACATATGGACTCATGAGAACCAGTAACGGTGCCTTTCCAGCCCTGTCTCTTCCAAAATGGGGCACATCGGTCTCAGCTTTCACTCGGTTCTGCCTGAGTGTGACGTCTGCTGTAGGGATTGTCTCCCATTCTACACAGTTGCATACTAACACGAACACACACACACTTAATGCTTAATCACAGAATACCAGTCAAACAGCAGATGGGCATTCTCAATATAAGCTCAATTATTTCAGCAGGATATTTGTGTGTCAAAATGCTACAAAAAAAAAAGACATTAATAAGCCCAAAGAAATAAGACATGACTGGATGTACTTAAGAGATTAATTTATCAAGAGGTAAGTTTCTAATTAAGGCATTTTTGTCGAGCATTTTCAGACTGTGCACTTGATTTATTCTGCATTACCAAATATTTTTCACATCACTCTTAAATATAAGAACTGGGCCAAATACGAGCCAGTGAAACAGTAACGTAACATTGATGTAACATTTGAAGGATGTTAACAGTTATCATCACGCTAAAAACCTCCTTAAAGTTGGCAATGCTTATGATCAGAAAATTAATAAGCCTGTTGGTAAAGTTCGGCCTGGAACAGCTTTGACTTTCATTCCTTCTTTCCTTACTTCATTTATTCGTTTTTAATGGCCTGGGATACTAAGTGCAAGGCAGGATTACACCCTGTACGGGACAGCAGTCTATCACAAGGCACTTTTCACTCGTTCAATCGTTCAAATAAATCTGGGGGCAATTTAGACTCGCCATCGGCACCTACCGGAACCAGGACATACAAATACAGACGGACAAGGGAGAACTTCACATGGTAACAATTTGCCACCGTATTATTTTTGCACATTTTTAACATAAAACATATGCAAAAGTACATTTACGATGCCCTAAAAAATCGGTGACTAAAACAGAGAACATTTATTTATATGAATATGTATTGCCAGCGCTACTCATTTTCAGACACAGAGCTGAAACCCAGTCTGCATACAGAGTCTCTTAGAGCTCTCTGTCCACTCACACTGTGGGGAAAAAAAACCACAGTAATTTATAAGGCAGGGTCTCTCAGTGGTTTTGTGCACTCAGAGCTAATGCTTTGTCAGTTACCATTAGCTTGATTTGAGAGCAGAGACAGCGCCCAACTCGAACACACGCTCACCATTACAGTGCCTACAGCCATACACGCTTACATACAGACTAGTACTGCCAATAGTCAAGAAGATATAATGTGTGTGTGTGTGTGTGTGAATGTGTGTGTCCCTGGGCAATTTTCACATCCCAAAACACCTCTTCAGTCTTAATAACCTCAACGCTGATTCACCAAGTCAGAGCAAGCAATTTGCCTTCGCCTCAATAATTACAATTAACACAGAAGAGCTGGGCAATTTAACTAAATAATGTTCCATTTCATCACAACACATGTTCCTTTGTACGTACTTTTAATATTCCATTCATACACGCTGTAAGAAGCAGCAGGATGGACTTTTAAATCGATTTTTATGTCATTTATTTCTTGTTTCTGGCGTTTTCCATAGTAAATCGTTCATTTCTGTAGAAAATCGTTGTTGTACCATCATTTTTGCTGGCACTTTGCTAGCAAGTCTAAGTACTGTGTTATGTATTGTGAAAATGTCTATATCTATTCCTTTTGCAATGAAATAAAACATAATATATGGGATTTTAACAAGGACTATGCAACTACGTTGTCAGATATTCATGTTATCATAAAATCGTAAAATTATCATAAAATTGATGGCTATGAGCTAATTATCTGTGTGTGGACATGACTATGGGAAAAATGTTGGGTCCCACAATATATTGTAGCAGCGCCGGTCCTGATGAAGTCAGCACTTCGGCCTTATTATACGTCCAGAGAATATTGTGGGCAAGAACTAAGCTGTAAGCATTTTATTTACCACATGTTATTTAACTGCAGAAATATACTATAGAAAAAAAAAAAAAACGGGGAAAAAAAACCCGAAAAAAAAAAAAAACTTAATTACCCTTTGTACAAAAGTGCAATTTTTCTTGTATTGTGCCCCTACAAGTTGGCTTGGGGAATTGCAACCATTATCACTGTATTTTTGAAGCACAAGGGCATGAGATAGAGTTGTTTTTCATAGCTCCTGCTGTATAAATCACTGGTGTGAGGTTCGGTCCATGGAGATCCACCATAGGCTGCTGAGTGTGAAGGGGTTTTTTTTTTTTTTCCAGTAGCTCTCTCATTATCAGATCAGAGTAAGGATAGCAGCACTCTCACATGATAGATGGTCTGGGGAGTAGATTTTTACTGGTCACTCTCTCTCACACACGCAAAAGCACTCAGGCATGACAGTCCCAACAAAATAACTGAAGCCCACACAGGGGACTTTCGATGGGAGAACGGTAGCGATTTGGAAGGTCATTCCGAAATGAAGTGTTTGGAAATCAATTACTTCGAAGTGCCCTTCTAAACAATCGTTACTAAATGGAGAAATTGACAAACACTTTACTCCTGAAATTCACTGTAATACCGGCGTTGGTATATATGAATGCATAAAGTATGAAACATACTAACATTACATTTATTAATAAGTTGTATGCAACAGTGAGAAAACCTACAGCACTTTGCTGTTAGATATCCCCTTTAATGCAAGCAAGATAATGTAGTTAGAACAACACAACAAACTAAACACTCACATGGGTGGAGCTAAAGGGTAGCTACATGTGGTCCAGTGCCACCCCTAGTAAGACATTATATATCATTGCTGTTATTGTTGTTGTTGTTGTCAATACGGTTAACAACGTCATATGATGCAAAACTGAATGACTTGTAGATCTTAGTTAGTCGCTAATCAAATTCTCACTACACCATCTCTGAAAAAGTTTGTTTCAACGAGAAGTATTGTCAACAAGTGTAACATCATGCAGGAACAAGCAAGTTTAGCTAGCTAACATGGAAGTGAACTATTCCCTAGCCCCACTCACAACAACAAACAAACAAGTGAGCAAACGTTTTTGGAAAACTTTGGATTTCTTCAGTTCGTTATTAGTTACTAATGCTAAATTTTCAATGCTACCGTACTCCATAAGATGTAGCCTAATGTTATGTTCGCTACAGTATGTCTTTGGTAGTTTGCTAAATGACAAACAAGTCTTGCTTAGTTGTGTGCCTTTTATGTCCGATAAATTTCATTGGGTCAAACCTGGCCACCCCAATTGTATAAGGTCTGGCTATGCCCCTGAACGCTCATAAACATCAAATTTATGTCAGCGAATAATTACACAATTACATATACTGTACAACTTGTACAGCTGCGTTTGGAAACTAGAGTACTTACAAACCTAGTACAATTAGGTTTAGGGTTAATAAAGTGGTAAATGGAACTGGTGGAATTTTACATTTTAGCTTCTTTTAGTCTGTTCATTCCTTCCTGCTACTTGTTATTAAACTATTTAGCATTAGTAGTACATTGGCTTTGGCAAATGACGCAAAACGTTTGACCCCTTGAAAGGAGGCCTCGTCCTGAATTCAGTCTGTGAAGAGAATAGCTTTGCAGGGATTAGGATATAGCCTTGAACATTTCAGAACGGACCACCCTGAGGGATTGTTTGTACTGCCTGGAGCTTCTCCAAAATGGCAATTTTTTTTTTTGTTTTTGTCTCATCCATTACTGAGGGGTAGAAAGGAAAAAGATGAGACATTGAGAGAAGGAAAGAGCTCATGAGATTTCCTGCTAAATATGGCAGAATAGGCCAATTCTGTTTTATTCAAAATGGTTCATATTTCCCTTTTGACAAAAATGTGGATATATGTATAAATGTATAAAATCTTATGGGACAGTTTAGCATAATATGCCTCGTCTCAATAGCGCTAGACAAACGATGTACCCAGTCTAAATGCACTACGCTATGAGCTCACTGTTCAGTTATTAGACATTATATCATTACTGACACAAAGAACAATGAGTGTCTGGCCCTTGTAAGTTCAAATCAGTGTCACATTTTGTCCACAATCAAAGCAACTCCATAAAAAAAATAAAAATTTAAGAACTGCTGCTCAAGCATCAATGTAGCTTGGAATTTGGACCCAGTGTTTTACATTAACCAGGCCAGAGATATACTGCGGCCACGTACTGTTCCTGTGAACTGGCGCCAAATTCTGCATTATGCGCAGCGTTTGCCTCAGCAGAACCCAATATGCTGGGACAAAATGTGCAGGTTGGCAGTGAGCAATGCAATAAGTACAGAAGCAGACATTTCCTCAATGCCTACTTTAATTAGCAATCTTGCAAAAATATTACAAAAAGAAATCACTTCGTTCTTCTGGCAGGGAGGATTCAGATTCAGCAAAAATCTGTAGCGATGAGGAAACGAATCGATTCTTAAATGAATTGCGATTCTCTCTTGTTAAGATTCTGTATTGATCCACAAACATCATGAGACTTTTACATAGGCTCATGCACATGGATAGGTTTCTAGGATTTGACAATTTCCAACTTCCAAAACCCTCTTATATCTCTTATTCTTATTACACGCACACACTGATGACTGATTCCATATCATTTTGGTATAATCTGATTAAACTGTAAGTTATTTACAACGGAATAACGGTAGTAATCAATTCTACTGAATAACATGTCTCTATCAGAAAGCCAAAAGGTTATGATAGCATTTCAGTCATAGTGACAGCTTCTTTATAATATGTTCACATTATCTATCACCAGGAAACACAAGCTCCCTCTCTGTGTTTAGTGGATTTTGGGATATAGTGCCCCGAAATTAGCTTTTTTTCTGATCTTCTGTACAAAATAACATTCAATAAAAAAAAAGGTGTTTGTGTTTTTTCTTTTCTGAATTTGGTATTAGTGCACTTTCCCAACACTGCTCCATGTCTGAAAGATTTTTTTAGCACAATTACTTTTGGCTTAATTACTTAATTACCCCTAAGAACTGTATTCCCAAAATAATGGTCTGCACCAGGGCTGCTCCAGGCAAGAAATATATGAGCTAATACTGAAACATTCACGGATTTGCACTAATTCTGTTAATTCTAATTCTAATACTTTTTTTTAATTACGTGTAAAATTACATTATGTTAGCAAACAAACAATGAATATTTCTGATTAAAAATAAACACTAGTGTTTTTATTGATAGAGGAATGGGATAACATTGGAGCTAGACTATCAAAAATCAAGCTGCATCAGGTTACCTAAAGAATTTTTGTAATTCCACTTTGGTACCCTGAACTGAAATCTGAACGAGCTTAAAGATTGAAGTGTAGTGGGGCACAGTGGCTTAGTGGTTAGCAGATTTGCCTCACACCTCCCTGGTTGGGGGCTCGAATCCCACCTCTTCAGGGGTACTCCGGCTTCCTCCTCCAGTCCAAAGACATGCATTGTAGGCTGATTGGCATTTCCAAATTGTCAGTGTGTTTGATTGTACCAGCTGTGGGGTGGCTGTGGTTCAGATGGTAGAGTGGGTTGTCGGGTAATCGTAAGGTTGGCGGTTCGATTCCTGGCCCACATGACTCTGGAACCGCTAAGGTTAAAAAAGCGCTATATAAGTGCAGATCATTTACCATTTGTGCCCCGCAATGGGTTAACACCCCATCTAGGGTGTCCCCTACGACCCTGTATAAGATAAGCATTACAGAAAATGGATGGATTGAAGTGAATTGCTTGTGGGTTTCGTCCAGGTTCTCCAGTTTTATCCCACCTCCAGAAAACATGCTAGCAGGTGAACTGGCAAAAATAAATGGCCTCGAGATGTGACTGAATGTATGTGTGTGTGTGTGTGTGTGTGTGTGTGTGTGTGAACAATGGCTTGCGATGGCCCCGTTCAGGGTGTATTTTCTCCCATCTTGTGCCTAGTGTTCCCTGGATAGGCTCCGGATCCACTGTGATTCTGACCAGGATAAAGCGCTTACTGAAGATGAATGTGATAAGTGAATGAACACAGTTCAAAAACCAAATGCAGAACTAAACAAATGGGGTGGTTTTCCCCTGGTGAGCTTCCATGTTAGGGAGTAAATCTTCCTGGTTTAGAAGATGATAAATGGGGCGTGTTTGGTGGACTGAACATCTTTTTCCTACCAGGTGGTCTCCATCTGAACTCCTATTACCTCTGCTGTCAGAGAGGGCAACCAGAAAGCCTGGGAACTGTTGCCAGTTTACACATGAGTGTTTCTCCAGACCGTAAGTACTATCAGGTTCCACAGACACCAGAGATCCTGGGAAAGACGGATCGGGAACGGCAGATAAGTTCCTGTTTGCCTGCTGCTGGACATTCCAGTTAGGATTATAAATCTGGCGCAAATCTGGGAAAGCACGGTCTGTCAGAGTTTACAGTTAAGTCAGTGTTAAGTGAGTACCTGGGAGTATGAACAGAGTCAAGGTTTGTAAAGATGTCTCAGAGCATCTGCTTTCTTTAAACAATTCTAGTCTAACCAAAGCTGTTGGACACATTTAAACACTCCACTTGTGAAAGCTATCTGAGAGAGGATTCTTCAACAATGGCAGAAATATCGGTCGTACGATTCACAATATACCCAGTATACGCAATAATAAATAAATGTTATATACACATTTCATACACCCTGTACATAATCAGCCATTATTCAAGAAATCTGAGAGCTGAAATGTGAAAGCACATTCTGATATACACGTGACGCTGTTCTTATTAATACTGTTGATTATTCCTGAGAAATCACCTGTAACTTCATGTACTAATGTAACGGGAAATTATAACTTATATAGTAAACAATACAAAATACTGAGTGCACAGCATCGATCAAGGACCCTGCCAATACGGAACAAAATGAAAATCCATAGCAATCTGGCTTTCCAAAAACTGTATGCAGAGATGGCAGGATAATGTCATTTTACTGCTTTCAAAGCCTTATTCCAGAAAAGCCCATTATGCTCCTACTGTCCTAATCCTCATTACAGTCACCCATCAGTCAACCATTAGGCCACTGGCCTCTAGGGGTCATTTATCTTTAGACTCTAATCAGTATCGATGTCATGTAGCATTGTCAATGATATATGGTGCCCCAAGGAGTCCTGATGTTACCCAAAACAGAAATGTCATAAAAGATCATGTTTGCCAGTGATATGAATATACTGACTACAAGATGTGCCAAATATGAGTGCATTGTGCATCAGTTGTGCTCCCTCCAGTCATTAATTACTTCCTGTCCCTGAATAACTTAATGACATCTCTGAAGAGACAAAAACATCTTAAGGATCCTCAGCAGCTGAGGAGACACTTGTTTTCTGGTGGCTTTGACATTTCTCTCAAGCTCAGCTCTCATTCCCTGCTCTAAGCCCTCTGCATTAAATATCTCATTTCAAAGGAAGAATGTTCTCACACAATAAGGCAGTGAAGCATGGTCATTCCTGCTGGCACCAAAAACGCTGCAGCTTCATCAAAGCATGAAGAGACACTGTAGATCTAAGGTATAACTAAAAACAACGTAGGATCCTCGATTTAAAAAAAAAAAAGTTTCATTCCAGGCAATTACTCATGATCATTAGGATAATCGACGTGCACTTAAAGCTAAGGGAACTGTAGCCAGCACAGACATGCAATCTGTCTATGCTGGAAACATGCTGGTTCACGGTTCCAGTACCATGCCTCAGGCATGAGATTTCAAGCATGAAATTCTTGCAAAGCATTAACGTCGCTCAACGGTAAAGCGGAGCACCTCGCAGTGCTGTGTTTCGCTTCATTCGCCAGAAATTCAAAACACCGTGTTTAACGTTACACAACACTGCACCTTTTCAAAGAACTCCATGGTGCAATTTTTGTGTGAAGTGATTTAGAGATATTCTGTCATGGGTATCTCCAAGCTACACAGATAGGAGAGTATCTAAAAATGCAATAAGTCTGGCATGCATGTCAGCATAGCTCGAACCTTAGCTCCGGCTTGCTGTGAGCTGCCAAAGTTCACTTCCTGTATCGCTCTCCAATTAGAACGAGCCGGTCCGGATTGGCTTTCAGTTACGTTCTAAATGTCATGCAGGGTCTAGGGTCAGGTTGAGGTTCACAGGATGTTGGGATCATTTGAAGCTCTGTGAAAAGTACCTCAACATTCCAGTTAAGATCTATGATCTTTAGCAGCATATACTATCAGGTTTATACTGTACATGCCATTTCTCATTGGCTATATTTCCGTGCAGACTAATAATCTGTTAATAATCCAACAGATCGATTTAATAATGCATTAAATGAATTAAATTGTGCATGTGTGTTTTGGTCAAGATGCTCTCCTGGTGCAATAAAATGGTAAAACACATAAAACACAGGTCGTGTTACAAATTTTATACAATTTGAAATAATTTTGGATCGTGAGTGGGATGTATTTGCTTTCACACTATCCGTCGTTACCCAGATGAGGACGGGTTCCCTTCTGAGTCTGGTTCCTCTCAAGGTTTCTTC
>JANDJT010000032.1:19438451-19456250 GCA_024331685.1 Stegophilus panzeri | reverse complement strand
TGCAACAACTAATTGATAAAATCGATAATAATCGATTATGAAAATCGTTGTCAAGGAATCTCATTATCGATTAGTTGCTCTGCGCGCGGTACATTTACTCATTATGTTACATCTGTTCCAAAAGCACGCTTCGGAGAGTAAATACTAAAGTTGTGTCCCAAATGACGTACTATACACTTACACTATGCACCATGTATTATACACTATGTATTATACACTATGTATTATACACTATGTATTATACTATGTATGTATTACACTAGTGCAGTGTTTCTCAACCGGAGGTCCGCGGACCCCTAGAGGTCAGTGGTGTAATTGCAGGGGGTCCGTAGGAAAGTTTTAAAAATGTTTAAATAATATTATATATATATTTTCTGGTTAAATGTATCAAAACATATTCAAATGAGATGTTTTAAAATTAATCAATTTGGCTATTCGCAAATATTACATTAGCTGAGCTGACGGTTGTTAATTGATGGATTTATTTTAAATTTATTTACAAATGAAATGATAATTTGCAAAAACCTGTGAGTGGTAGACAAGTTCAAGTGTCGCATTGATGGATGAAATAAACAAAGGATAATTCAGAGAGTCAAATTAAATGTCACAGCAACAATAAAATGTAAAAAAAATAAAATCTTGAAATGTTTTGATTCAATTTTAATGTTAATATTATTGATGTTAAATATTAATAAAATAAAGCAACATGTATAGAAATGACTGTTTAATATATAGCCTATAATTGTTGTGGAGTGAGGGGGTCCTTGTGGATTGTTCGAAATATGCTAGGGGTCCAGAGCTCACAAAAGGTTGAGAACCCCTGGTCTAGTGTATGAATTTTAGAAAGGTAATATCATCTCAAATGGCACACATTAGTTTTTTACTAACCTGAAAGTTTGCACACACACACACACACACACCCAATCCGATTAATCGAAAAATAATCGGTCAACTAATCGATTATGAAAATAATCATTAGTTGCAGCCCTAATTTGGATAGTTATTCTCTAAAGTTAAAGCTACGTTGTTTTGGCCAGGTGAGGAGATGAACAAGTCAAAATTAGGCGAAAGTAGTCAAAACAGTAGTCCAAATAAGAGCTAGTAGTGTATAAATACAAAACCTGTGCTATCCACACACAATAATCTTCACCCTAAAATAGTTTCACTCCTTTATTACCATCCTGTCACTTGCCTTCCAGATTAATGTAGTCTACTAGATTAATTAGCTACAAACTTAACCACATATGAAGGCAGGTCTCAACATCAACACAAAAGCTGATGAATAATGGAAAATTCTGGAATCCCTTCACCTTTACAATCTTTACATCTGAAAGTGTAAGTCAAAATGTGGGTTTGCTTATGATAGTACAAACACCAAACACCAAGTACTTCTCACCAAAGGAGGGAAGAGAAGTGGGGGGGGGGGGACAAAGCAAAAAAAAAGCTCAACCAAACACCAGGTGAGAGGTAGTCAAGATAAAAATAGCTGGCCTGTAAAACTGAGGTTTTGTCTGATACAGTAAATACCAACAGCTTACTGTCTTTAGTGAAACAATATCCATGAACAGATTTTAAAACCCAGTTTAATATTGCACGGGGAGAGTCGGTGTTGTCTCAATCAGAAACTACCACTGTGGTCTTAACTGCTGTTAATCAAACCACTCACATTGGTAAACCACCATACTAGCTAATATTGCATATATTCTGATGTGTGTTTCCCCCATCATACATCCTCACTGAGGATGGGTTTCCAAGATAGATCAAGCTATAGAAGCCACTCCATTCTGCCCTCTGTTGGACATTGGGTGTAATGACATAAACAAGTCCACACTGTTCTTCACCATGCCCCTATCTGACATATCTAGAGTCTATCATATATGCTACATAAGAGACATGCCCAAAGGCTTCGCATTCTGCTGAAGATTATTGATATGCATAAATATTACATGATATCATTGCTTCTTACTTTTACTATGTCGTAAAGCTGCCTATAGTAAAATAAATAAGTAAAAAATAAATAAAATAAAATAAAATAAAATGAAAAAGTATTATATCAATTCAAAGGTGCAAGTGTGTTTATAATTTTAGTAACAAATGCTGATTAAACAAGTATTTTTAAACAGTACATTTTTCTCTTTTCAGCATTTATCCGTGCAAATCTTAAGGTACATTCCATTTATCAAAGATGTGGGAAATGCATCGAGTCCTACTGAGCTCGTGTAAACAGATAACACAATCTGGGAAGTGTGATTCATTTCACCCACACTTGTCCGAGATTTTACCTGTTGGCATTGCCTGATCTAGCTACTTGTGAAGAGGGGAATCAGTTATAATACTGAACTCTCCAACTTATCTTAAAACAGAGGAGCTGAAATAACAAAATGGAAAAAAAAAGTCTGTCCATACTGTCCCCAAAAGTCTGTCCATACTGTCCCTCCCATACTTCCCATACTGTATGTGTATACTTCAATTATAGCCTGTAATTTACTTGATAGTGACATAAGTACATTACAGATTACTTCTGTCGGTTAATAATTTTTAAGATAAGTACAAATGGGTGACAAATTAAATGAGAACCTAACAGATTGGTTTAGTAAGTTCAGTCAGCCCTTGTGCCCTGCAAGAGTCATCCTGCAAGAGACCACTCCCAATCAGAATAGAAACGTTTCATCTTAGCATAAAGATGATCAGTCAGAATGAATTTAAAGTGACTCTTCCAGCTAAGTCCCAAAGCATGTCAGCAAAATGCATACCACTGCCATTGTTTTGTCCTTTAATTTGCCGCCTGTCTGCATAATAATGAAAATGTGATGGGCTGCAATTATAGTAATGATACTGTAAGTAACTTTTAATTTGATTGCTCATGCTAACTAGCATTACAGGATGACAGAACAGACCACCCCACCTATATGATTGGCTAAGTGGTTCATCGGAAATCATTAGTGTCAGAATGAAAGCTCAAAATGAAAGAGCACTTTTCACAGCCCTGTGCTTGAGTATGCACAACATTCTTTGCAAGGAGGTCAAGCATGTTAACTCGGCCAAGCTTAAGCGGAGAGCATGATTAGCATCTCCATCATTCTTAGGCTCCTGTCCATACATGTTTATTTTAACAGGAGCTCACTGCTCTTTTCTGGCTGACGCCTCTATTAAATTGCTGCCCAGTGATTTGTCTGTTTTTGTTTCCTTCTTCTTCCTGTTCATTTTTATGGCTATACCAGAATTTGAGTGAAAGGCTAGTGTATGTTACAGTCTTCCAAATGCTGTTCAAAGTAATATATGAGCAGTTCATTTATTGGTGATGTTCTCCCTCGGTAGTGGCAATTATTAATACATAACAATCAGGGAAAACAAATTAAGTGTAGTTTTTCTTTTTGTACAAATTTGAGCTAACCATAGATGAGAACGATTGGTCGATAAAATCATAAACCTGTTTTGTGATCAAATACAAGCATGCGAAAAGCTTTTATTTGAGAAAAAGTATCAACCTTAGTCTCGCAAGCCAGACTTCTAGCATTCTTTCATCAGAAACAACTGTAGACCTTTTCCCAAACAAAACGCACAGGATTATCTTGTTTTGCTTTATTTTACCACTAACTTCTTCCAAAAAAAAAATCTCGAATATCTTTAAAACATGGTATTCTTTTAACTTTTTCAATCCATTGGCTACATCTACAGCTTGAAGAAGAAAAAAAGACCACTGTGTTACGATGTTCAAATGTTTGTTTTCCTGCATTCTGAAGCTTGTTGATAGAAAAGTGTACAAAAGATATCAGATGCTCTGAGGTCAATGAGCTGAGACTAGTGGAACTTTAATATTGGCAGACCGATATCAGTCGAGCCCTCAAGTATGCTTACCATTAAAATAGAAATATACTAAATAATCATACATTCATCTGCTTTGGAAATAAAGTTTACTTTGCAGAGATATGTGTGTATGTGAAGTAAGTAGCAGTTATATTAGTGTATTAAAAGGAGAGAAAAAAATCTAATAACATCTGATGGAGGGAATCATCAAAGTCTGTTTTTTCATTGATGATCCAACACTTGAGGCTTATCAGTGCAACTCTTCTGCAAACCCATTAGCTGGGTTTTTTTGGGGGTTTTTTTTAACCTGACTTCATATCCATGTGTGGAAAAATATCAGTACGTTTCATCCTAAATGGAAGAACACAAAAGAACAACAAATTCAGTTGGTGCATTCAGGTCAGGCTGTGGGGAACATTCTGGACTCTTCACACAGTTAAATTGGCCTGATTTTTTTTCCCCCCGGCGCAATAGAGTTTGACGGCTTATCATAAAAAACACTCCACGTCAAACAAATAAAACAATCTGGGAAAACACACCACGCAATTTCTCAGCACCTCAAAATGGTGAGCTGAATCACCAGAAAAGCATAACCAGAGGACATTTGGTTGGATCCTGTGTGTGGGTGCCACACTGGATCACAATGTGAAAGTACATTTCCTGTTCACTAACCATATGCCCTTTCGCAAGCCACAGAGCCCACGCTGTTCTGTAAGGTGTTAACATGAGGCTTGTTCTCCATGTCTTCTATTTCCTATGACGGCATAAAAAAAAACATATTTTATGATCCTTTACATTTCTAAGCCCTAAGATTTGTCGCCTAGTAACCACATGGGAAAATAATGAAAAATAATAATAATTAAATGAATCATGCGGCTCATTAGAATTTGAAGTGGACGTTACAATGCTAATCAATATTTTACAATCTGTATCGGCCCATATTGCCGATCAAATATATTTTCTCACAGTTATGTCTCACAGTTGAGGGTTATGAAATGAAACCAAAACTAAATTCAACTGAAATGAAATCTGCTTAAACAAGTCGTTTGTAAAATCCCCTCCAACTCCAAACAGGGAATTTCCCAAGTTATATTGCGTTAAATTAAACAAGTAAAGAATGAGCAGGGTGTGCATATCATTCACACCCTCGTATCAATCCAAACTTTGTTTAAGACTGACACAGTACAGTTAAGCACAAATCCTTGCATCTTGTGTGATTTCAGGTTGAAAAAGTATACATACATTTTTACAATTAATTCACATAATAAAGAATTTCATAAGGTTTATATATATATGTGGACGTATCCTGTAAAAGCCAATAATTCAAAACATTAAGCAAAATAATCACATCGTATGCGATAATGAAGAAACATTTGTGAATCCGGACACGATGATAAAAATAAGATGTCTTGTTGCTATAAATGAAAAGTTATTATTATCTTCATTTTGTCCATTTACATGCTAATATGCAGTTAATTGTTTTACTATGCTGAAAATGGTTTGCATTGTTATGTGTCATGGACGGAGGAGTTGAGACAGATGCAAGTGCAGTTAAGGCGTTTATTAGAAAGGCAGACAGACAAATCCAAAACGTGACTCAAATTCAAGAACGGGAAACAGGCAGTGGTCAGGTGATCTACGAACAACAATGGCAGGAATAATCCAAAAAAGATGAAGGAAGTAACAACAGGATCGAGAACTTGAATGTCGCTACACAAAACAAACGGCGTGGCAAAGTCATGCGGAAAAACGCTGAACATTACTTCGCACTAGAACAAAGAGACACGGGGGATTTAAATATGCAAACTGGTCAAATGGCAAACTCAAAACAGTTGCGAGTTATCGAGACACACGTGGGCGACAACCAATGACAGGACATGGGTGGAGACAAGACATGAATCAATACAAAAACACATGGCAACATAAATAAACATGACCGTTCGGAATTACAGCATGCACTTCCAGGGGAAATCCCTGACATTATGGAGCAGGGCTGTAGGACTCATTTCTAGTCTTGGACTTGAGATTTCTGTATCAACTTGGACTTGTCTCTAAATGATTGGTATTTGTACTTGGATTTGTTTCGGTCTTGGGCATTGGTCTTGGTCTCAACCGAGGGTTTCTAAAAATAATGTTCGTGTTGTCCTTTCTTTTTTTTCACACGCTAAAAAGTTTGATAATAAGTAATCCGTTCTTCTAAAAACGTCAGCTAATTATTGTAGCAATTGTCGAATGAAGGCAACTAGTTGAATTAAAAGGATGTGATGGTTTTCAGTCTCGATCTTGACTTGTCTCACTTCACTTGAATCGACCTTGACTTTTTCCTCAACCTGGGGATTAAGACTCGGTATTGACACCATCTTGGACTGGACAGTGGTGGTCTTGACTATAGCCATAGCATGCAGTATTCATAAAGAACCATGAGAAGATGTATTGGTATTCCCAGTGAGAACTGACCACCTCAAATGTTCTTAATAGAGAACTGTATTCACAGTATCTGAGTGGTGTGTTAGATGAAGAAGATTGTCTGTGGTATTTCTGGCATGCACAAGATTACTTTGGAGAGAAGAAGGTTTTAAGTGCATTAAGCATCAGGTATTTCCTTGCTACTTTTACTGTGAAATGGAATTTAATAAAAGACTATAGCCACTTGGACTTTTACACATATGAGTGTGATATAAGAGGATGAGACTAATATCAGCTCTGGGAAAGCTGAAGTGTGTCTGTACAACTATGAGAATAATGAGAAATCCACTAGGACAAGCATCAGGGTAAGCATCTTTCTGTTTTGAGCAGTGCTCTTTAACCGAAGGAGACATGACATTTTGCTTGAGCTGCAGGAACTCAAATGAAAAGAGAGCATGAATTGTGTCCTAACATTCCCTTAGACACCGCCTCGTTGTATGGAGACTATAATCAGCAACAATGTTTGCCATCTGATCTGTCAGCGAGAGCTTAGCTGATGGTACTGATATCACTAACACATGGTATGAGATAAAAGTACAATATCTACTTTCTATTTCACAAACAGGTACAAATGATGTAAAGGCTCCTGCTGGTAGGAATTGTTTACTTCGACTCTCAGTCCTCATTCTCACATTCTGTGATGAACGCGTTGGCCCTGCCTGTACACGCTGGACGATTCCCAAACACGCTGGCCCGTCGGGTTATACCAGCACCATTAGTTCTGCCTGATCATGCCTACAGCATCAAGTCCTGCTATTTGAGCCCCACCTACTGGGAAATGATTCTTAAAATTGGTTCAAGCCAAGGACAACAATGTCATACTCCGTGAATAGCTCCTAAATGTAATCTTAGAGAATGTTGATATCATTTATTTCTTAGTGCATGTCTTTGGTATGAAGGTATGAATGTGTCTGAATGAACCCTGTTGAGCACACAGCCGTTCATTGATGCAGTATCACTGAATCGGTGACCTTTGCTGAAGAACCAGGTCTCAAATGGAATGTAAACTAGTAGGATGCTCCAGGTTACTCGTACACCGAATAGCTGAATATTTGTGTAAACATCCTGAGGGGTTAATATTTGCCATTATGTTGTTTTCACCAAAAGCTACATGAGATAAAAGGGTAGCTAGGGCACTGAAAGGTCAAGGTGTAATTCCATGTCTTAAATACCATTAGTATCCCTGCAGCCATCTGCCCCACCTGCCCACCATTAGCTACTGTAGGAAAGTGACCAGAGCAAAGTTCGGCCAGCAGTGATCAGCCATGTTTTGAGTTGGTAGCAATGGCAACATTGTTTATGATTTACACGGACAATAAAGATCCAATTAAAGAGCCTATCCCTCAGGATACTATGAAGAGATGTATCTTCTCTGTACTGGCAGGTGGTGGAATGAACTTCCCCTGGCTGTCTGAACAGCACTGAAGACCTACAGTATATGGTCAAAACTATGTGGACACTTGACCATGATTGCTTATTGAACACCCCATTTCAGATTTGGTCCCCTTTTGCTGTTATAAAAAAAACCCACTCTGGATTTTTTGAGTTTGACTGTGGGGTTTTGCCCATTCAGCCACAAGAGCATTAGTGAAGTCAGTAACTGATGCCAGGCGAAGAGGCCTGGGACACAGTTGGCATTCCAGTTCATCCCAAAGTAGTTCAGTGGGGTTGAGGTCAGGGTTCTGTGCAGGACACTCGAGTTCTTCCACTTCAACCTTGGCAAAACCATGTTTTCAAGGACCTCACTTTGTGCACAGGGGCACTGTCATGCTGGAACAGGTCTGGGCCTCTTAGTTCCGGTGAAGGGAAATTGTAATGTTACAGCATACACAAATGTAGACAATTGTGTGCTTACAACTTTGTGGCAAATGTTTGTTGAAGGAACACATATGATGGTCAGGTCTCCACAAAAAAACTTTTGGCCATACAATGTACCTCTTCACTAAACACTTAACTGAGCACAAATGAAAAAATATTTGACTTGTACTGTTTTTGTTGCTTTACTAACTCGTACTAACTCCTCTCCAAAAGGGGTTTCGCTTGATTATATTGTTCATACATACAAATACTGATATTTTTCCATTAAAAAATCATTCCCATCAACACATATGTTTTCGAAAGTATCTCCGTCCACACAAAAATGCAAAAAAGATTTGAAAATACTGATATGAGCGTGCCAGTCCAGTCATATGTCATAAAATGCTTTGTCAGACTTCTCAAATAATAAATTTTAAAAAACCCACGTGTATTGAGTGGTAGAGAAGGCAAAGTGCGGAAAAACACCAACATCTAAACCAAGTTCTAAAACAAAATATAACCAATACAAATATTCATTATGCGTGAACAGATGAGGTGGAAGTACTGCTTAAGGCTACACTTTAATACAAAATGTTCATGCAAGTCTTATCAAGTGAGTTTGGTTCGTAGTACCAGAAAGGAGGACTACAGTATGCATCGTATTCTAGACCTCCTGATGAGGGTGCGACACTAAAACTAAATTACAATATTAAATTGCAAACAAACCATCAAATTACAAGCCACAACTAAAATTCTGGTCCCAGCATTTACACAACACAAGCAAAACTACAATGGGCATGCACACGTTGGCATTGTGATGTCAGTGTTTGCAGAACCATACATTTATCTTTTTTTTCTGTCCACAGAAAAACAAGTTAAACCTTTTTAATTCTAAAAGTTCCACAGCATTTTTTTTTTCTCCTAAAGCTTAATTTTTAGTCCCCCAAAATGCAGTTCTCATGTGGATATGTGGCCAAAAAAAACCTACACATTTTCAAAACTATCCATATATGTAGATGGGATTCTGACCTATTTGTACTAGCATAATGAAATGCTTTTGATGGAGATTCCACTTCTGCTTTGTAAGTTGTTCTGGATACAGTCATTTCCCAAAGTCTGTGAATGTAAATGCAGATGCTTTAACAAACAAAAATATGATTTACACAGAGGTGGTTTTTGTAGACCACCATTTTGCCAAGCTACACAGTGAAACTATTTCTGCACTATCCCGAAGGACATTACAATAATAGAATCTGTTTATTTGATGGGTTGATGTAAATAAAGTGCTTGAGCTGCTGATGAAATGATGCATCGCACTTGTATCTGAACTGAAGCTCGTTGTATCTGAACTCCCTGATGGCAGAGCACGGGTACCCACAGCCTACAGGCAATTCACACACGCCGATGACATGATTCTCCTCCCCATCTCCATGGATACAGCCATTCAGCGGCATGCACCATTTTGGAAGAGAATGATAAATTGCTGGCAATTTGCAGCTCTGTGAAATCTGCCGACACAAAGGAGCATTCTGGAAATGTGTTAACATGTGGTGTATGCAGTTCTCCATCCAGTTATGACAAGCCCCAGAATCCAAACTCGAGGACTCAATCCCATATCAACTAGCATTACAAACATATATATATATTTTGTTAGTTAAATGTCATCACAATGATTGGCCTTGATTATACTGATATCACAGAGGGCTGCGATATGTTAATAAGGCTAATAATCAATCACTACATGTTTTAATGTCACTTTGAGGCTCTGATTATTAATCCTGACCAATCTGAGACATTCTGAAATACAATTCTGTCTTTTTAGGAAATATATTAGTCACTAAGTTCTAGGCATTTGAATTTTAGCAAAAAGTTTCGTTTTTGTCCCATTCAGGTTGCACTGTGCCAACTGAACAAAGTCTGGAAAACACCTTGTTTTTCTCTGAGCATCACCAACTCAACATTTTGTTCCTGAAGCCTTTTCAAGTTAAATGGGAATACTTTCCTCTGGCTCTGTGATATCTCACCTTCACTAACAGACTCATGGGAAAACTGTGGCTCTACTAAATGCAGCACTTCACTTCTTAGAGACTGCAGTCCAATCCAATCCAAACAAATCACCTCAAAAGAGACATCCACTGCCATCTCGCCTCTTATCACATCACTCCTCGGGGTATGGGAGGGGGGGAATCAGTCCCATTGACAGGAATGATGATCAACATTAATGAGGTCATTTAAAATCCATGGCTCAGAGCTGGACAGGGCGAAGGAGGACGTGTGAGCTTGGGGTTGTTGTGAAAATTATTCTTCTGGAGTCATTTCAGTGGATTTGAGAGCATAGTTCAGGCAAAGCAAAGTGATAAATTTATTAGCTAGCCTACCACCAAGTAAAAACTGCCCAATTCCATCTTTTGATTGCCCAGAAACTTTCTAAACTACAAGTGGTAGCTAACATAATGTACAAACTTATGCCAAGTTGGTTTGTTAGTAAAGAACAACAATACAGGCTAAGGGAAGTGAACGAGTGGATGATCATTATTTTCTTCAAATAAAGTTGTAGCTCAGCAGGTGGCAAGATTCAGAACCATGCACTATAGTTACAGTATCGAGGTGTGTCGCACCAACACCAACAACATGCGCTAAGTTTAAACATACATTCCAAATGGAAATGTTTGTTTTGTAAACGTCAATAAGGAATATGTTTTCTGGTTCTTAAACTTGCTTGTCCACTGGGCAGCTAGGAATAAGATAACATTTCCTGAACACAAAGTTTCAACCATTTTTTGGGATTACGCCCCACCCTCCCACTCCCCGTTTCCTACCCAATTTCGTCTTGCCAATTACCAACCACTAGTTAACACTCCTCTATCACATAACAGCTACCAACCAGGGAGGTAAATACCTGCTTCCTCCAAGAAACATGGCACCAACCTCTGTATCTTTTCAAACTGCTGTTCATGCTGCATCACAGGGTAGTGTAATACACTTGAAGCGCTATCTACCCTCTTCCGCTTACATGAGCTCACAAATGCCGACGATTGGCTAGTGTGGGTCTGATTGGCAGACTATGTCTTCCATCCCTTCCACCCAATTTTGCTCTCTTGACTCCTGGCCATAGATAGTTGTGGCATCATCAGGTTTCAAAACTGCAATCTCCCAATTATTGCAATTCTGAGCTTTTCTGTTGTGGCTCTCAAGATACCCCAACACTAAATCTACTTATTACAGGCACCTATGCTACTGATTTGTCAACTCCTGGGTGACATGGTTGTAAGAAGAAGAGTGTAATGATTAATGGGGACTAATATAATAAAAAAAGATAACTAATAAAATAGTAAAATATATATGAGTTTATATATGTATATAAAGCATATATAAGCATGTGATTTAAAAAAAAAAGCAAAACATGGTGGTCTGGTGGTCTGATAAAATAATTTTTGATGAGTGCAGAGGGTTGTTCACTTTCTTGCAAGCAGTGCTGAGCAATGCCACTTCTCTCTCTTTCCAGTACAGGTCCCAACAGGATGAGATCAAAAGCTGAATTCTCAAGAGAAAATACTTTAGGATCCAAAGAAAACACGCAACAGGTGTGTCGCTCTAATCAAAATGACATGCAGTAGCTCTAATCTGAATGCCAACTATAAAGTCAAACTGCCAAGGATGCAGCAGTGAGAAAAAATATATAGGTACTTGTTTTAAACCTTGAGACACAGATTTGATTATTCTGAGTTCTTGTAATGAGCCAAGTATGTGAACATATCTGGGATATCAGCCAAGAAAATGACAACGTTTGCTGCAATCCCACGGTCTTAAAAAGATCTCAGGTGCTGGGTAAATTCTCAAGTAAATCAGTAATGAAGGCAGACGGCGTTGAATGTGTTTTTATGAGTTTGTTGTGGAATATGGCTGTATGATATGTCGTCCTGGATTAGACCAGAATCAGAACGTTCATTCAGAAATCACTTTGTAACATGAGAAATTAAACACATTGTACAAATCGGCTACTAAGCAAACAGTGACACGTCATGTTTTTGCACTAGAGATAACAAGGGTCTTATCTAAGAACTGTCTCTCACATAGCTCACGTTGTAGTGTGTGTTAGGACTTTATGACCACCTGAGCTTGACAGGGGTATAAAGATGAGTGAAAAACACATCAGAAAAGCAGATACTTTATTACTTTATTATGTAAGTCTGGTTAAGTACTTGCTTATACTTGCTTATACTTGCTTGCGTTTTTGACTTTTACTTACTACATTTCAAAAGAAAAATCTCTACTCGTTTCCAAACGCTACATCACGACACGTCACACAACAAATATAAACTTTAACAGATATGAGCGCGGGAATGAGCCCTAATACATACGAGTTTTTGGGGGGTTTACGGTTTGAAATGTTTCACCGTATGCTAACCTAGTCTAAAACCATCATGCTTATCAGGGTATTTACTACACAGCTATTTAAAACGATACTGGCTGGTGATGAATAATTAAAGAAACACTGATTATGAAATCTTTGTGCAAAAGTCTCTTTGCACACCTTTGTATATACATAAACAAAAACCAACAAGGAAGCGTAATGTTGCCCGAGGACGTCTCTAGAAAATCTATTGACTTCACACAATTCCATATGTACTACATACACCTCATTTGAACACAATAGTTGACCTTTATTATAAGCGCTTGTTGTATTGCTTGCTTCACGCAGATTATTACGCTTATTATTAATGTCACATGACCATAACATGTCTGTTGGCTTTACTTGCCTTACTCTTGAATTGTTTACTTGATGCTTCTCTGGCAAGTCATTGTAACCGTCATCTATATTGATTGTTCTACTAAGCCAAGACTTGGTTTTGTTTTTCTTTAGGCGGGAGACAAGAGAAAAGAGCACTTTCTGGAGTTTGTACTGAAGAAAATGTACAAATTATCTTATAATAATAATCCTATTATAATGGAATCTTACACCGTGATTAACCATTAAGCCATAGCATCCTTACTATCACTGTAATATACTGTATGCATCTGTTACATATTCTTTATATTTATAGAGGCATATTGCATTGTGACAGCTAGCTATTAGCATTCAGCTAGCTTGTATCGTTTGAGGTAACTAACGTTTGCCATGTCACGGCAAACTAGCGACTCCATTTCCCAGAATGCACTGCAAACGACAAACATGGCCGACGACTACAATTCCCAAACAACACTCAGACACGTTCACCTTCTCCTGCAGACTAATCACACATACCTGTTCCCAGTTACACTCTCAATTACACCACACTACTTAAGAAACTCACACTTTGCAAAGTAATATGTTCACTTGCCATAGTCTCTGTATATTACCAAGCTGTTTAGTCCATTCTGGTTTTGTTTCTGCTTTGCCTTTGACGATACTTCCTGCCTTACCTGCTCTAGCCTGTTTGCCTGACCACTGCCTGTCTTTGTTTATGTCTTTTGGCTTGCCCTCTGGATATTGTACTCTTCATTTAAAGCTCGTAATTGCAATTGCATCCTGCCTCATCCCTCATTACGAGACAACATTTGAGAGATGAGGAATAAAGCTGTTGTTAGTTAGCATTAGCTAATGTTGGTCCTTGGTGAAAGAAGCCCGTATTTAGCAGTAATTCAAATGAGAGTGCAATTTGAGGCACTTTGTCCTTTTGGGAATCTTTCTTGTGATTTTACTTTCATACTTTTAGTAAATTTAAGATTTCTACTTGAACCTGAGTGAAGAATTTGAACTTCAAATCTTTTTTGGAGCATTTTTTTTTTTTTTTTAATTCTATAAAGAATTTCTGTACTTTTACCACCCCTGTAGAAAATTAAATCTAGTGACTAAAAAGTAAGGATGATTCATGATTATTTAGTGATGCATTAATATATACAGTGACAGCTCTGTTCTTACATTCCAAAGCATTTGGCAGATGCTTTCATGCAAAGTAACCTTCTTGTCACTAGCACAGAAACGTAACCGCTGAGCCGCCACGTATCAGACAGACGGCCTTCAGTCAGACTATCAGACTACGCTCTAAATCAGACTGACAGTCTGAAGCATGCTCGTACTCATTCAGGCCAGTATTCCACATAAGCACCGAGACAGTTTCATCTCCATGACCACACAATCATCAGGGATAACTAACAAATAGATTACACGATACAATTTTGTACCAGTTAAGGTAACTTCTTCATCACTGCTGTAATAATTAACTGATACCGCTTAGAAAAGAGCTGAAAAGTTCTCACACACCGGACACTGGTGAATGAGTAAATTAATGTTCGGTTCTTTATATGGTGCCTTCTTTTGTCCAAGGTTTATCCAGCACATTTTCTCCTTAGTGACTTTGTGGAATGTGAGAGAACAGCATTTGCATGGCGGTGTTATCATCTCTATCTCCATGGCCTTTTGTTATTTCCTCTTATTCATGGGTTCTTTTTTTTTTAGGTCTCTACACTATGGTGCAGATCTAAGTCCAGGCAAGCAGACTATTCGCTAACACTTTACTAGTACTGTATCAAAATCTTGCTTAAGGTTGTGACATTTCCACAAGGAAAACTGGTTCATCCTTCCTTATTTCATATAGGAATGCCTTAACTTACATGAGAATATTTATAAAATAGTTCAAAATATGTCTAAAACAATTCGAGCATGTCATATACAGTAAGTGCCTGTCTACAAAGCCAACACAAACAGTCGAGTTTGATAAAGAGGCACTGGCCTTACTTCTACAACCTACGAGTCATGTGATCCTGTAGCAGGAGCATTAACAGACTGTTTAACAGAAAAGACGACAATGACTCGTGCTATCTCAGAAGTTCAGGGTTCGGTGCTAGCAACCAGCTGGAAAGTTCAAATCCTGAGACTACCAGGAAGACATTTAGACCTGCGAGCAAGATCATTAACTTTCAGCTGTGTTTGGATTTGGAGTGTTCTGCCACATTTTCAGGTTAAAATCATGTAACTAATGATTAAAAACACGACAAGCTGTGCTTTTATAAGAATATAGTCCATGACAGGGTGGTGTGATCCTTTTACGATTGGCAACAATAGTTTTTTTCCCCATTTATTAATGAATGACACATGGCTTGCTGTTTATAGTTACATAGGGCTGGGTGATATGACAAAAATATCATATCACTATACTTGAGGATATTTCTATCATACACGATGCGTATCACGATATATAATTTAGCTAACAAACTCTCTGTAAAACAGTAGTAAAATAAAGAAAATAAAATGTTAAACTGAGTTTGACGATACTTTTCTTTAATGCCTTCAAAGTCCAAGAAGATGAAAGTTTCCAAAGAATTACGTCCAATCAACGGCGTCCATTCAGTACCATTTAATTTGTAATTATTAAAAACGTTTAAAAAAAAAAAATACATCACAGCATACAAACGATATCTCTTATCGAAATCATTTATCACGATATCGATGTTATATCGATATATCGCCTAGCCGTACAGTTACATTTATGGAAAGTTGTGGAAAGTCTGTGAGATAAGTTAATCTCCTGTTAAGTTCACTTGCATTCAAAGACGGTACAATACTGTTTCTTCTCCGATACTGAAGCACGTAGTCCAGAATCCAGGAACAAATACATAGCAAAAAAAACTATTTACACAAAACTGCAGCTTTCACACAAAAATCGCTTACAGTACAAAGTACAAATAAAATAAAACAGAACAACAAAAAATATATAAATAAATCTCTTTATATGTAAACATTTACAGTTCCAAAAATATCTTTACCAAATCCAACTCCAATCCTTTTCAATCTTTTCTTACAAGATTGGATCAAAGTCCACCCTTTTTTGTTGGTACCGACTCATATCGGTGTCATATCTCCACTTACCATCTCTACTTACATTATAACATCAATAACCAGTTTTTCCCTCATCACCCTCTCGTCTGCTCGCTCTCGAACTTAATAAGACAAAAAAAAATGCAGATTGTTACGTCCTTTGACCTGAAGACTGGAAAGTTCTGGAAAACGTATCACTGTTACAAAGCACCGACATCCAAGACTCCTTCCGTAAACGTTAAATAAATGTCTCCTAACAGGAAACATCACCATGTCAATGGGTATATGGTTTTTATTCTTTGCTAAATAACAACAAGTTAATGTATGTATTATTAGTCTTAGATTAGATCCGGTGAATGGGTTGTTACTATAGAAACAAGCACATTAATATAAAACTGCGTTTAAATTACAGCTCTCCGAGCTGCTGCTGTAGACATTTAATCAACACCTTCTGACCAATCAGATTTGAGAATTCAGCAATGCTGTGGTATAAATATATTCAACCACCATCAAATACTCACTCTCTCTCTCTCTCTCTCTCTCTCTCTCTCTCTCTCTCTTTCTCTCACACACACACAGCTTTACAACTGAGGAACTCCAGATCCAAACAACATTCGTACACCCTGGGTCCTTTTTTTCCTTTTTACAATTTACGCTCAGCGGCCTTGACTTTGTCCTTGCGTCTTGTTCAAAAGGGAAGTTTTAGCTCCTAAAAGGGTTGCGTAGCAAAGCTAGACAATAAGCAAGCACGAAACTTCTCACAGCTTTTTCTGTTTTGTTTTGTTTTTCTTTTTGTTTGTCAGACTTTCTCACAGAGTAAGCCTTTGTTATTCTCATATAGTAATGAATACTTCCTAGGCAGATATATAACCCATGCTACGATTTTGAAACCTACTCTTCTATTAATCTTCTCGCTTGCTTACAGACTGCACGACTGTGGCTCTTTAGAAATCCTCAGTGTCCCATCACTAAGCCTTTTAAAAAACGCGAAAATATTATTTGAAAGAATATTAACGCTAGGTTTAATAGTATTTTAAAAAATGTTATCAATATTAATACGATACACCAATCAGTCTAATTAAATCGGGACTAAATAGTACATGTAGTAAGAATGAACTGAAGGCACCATCATTGCTTCAACAGCCCCATTCCCTCCATTCCCTGAGCTGACTGCACCGGTTGAGACTGTAACATGCGCTTTGAACACCTGGAAAGTGTTGCATGCCTATAAATACACTGATATAAGTAATTCATTATAAGCTCATTTGGCCTTACTAATGGTAGACATTCAGGCTAAATCTAATCTCAGTCTAATAATGTTAATAAATGAATTACCAGAGACCAAAAAAATGGAATTTGCGCTTGTTTTGGGGCATGCCCGTGTTTAACATTGAATTTATTTGTGATGTCACAGTCTACAGTAGTGGTTAATGGTTCATATGAAAGTAGACACTCAGGGTTTTAAGAATTTGTAGTGTTTCACAAGTATTTCTTTTTCTACTAGGTTTAAATGTTATAATTTTATTGTGGCAGTTGTACACAATGTTTTACTATCAAAAAAGCTGTAGTTGTGCTGTCTGTTTTATTTCTGTTTTATCCAGTGTTATTGAGGAGAGGTGTGTATTATTTGCCCAGCACAGTGCTCAAACCCCTCCCCTTTCCCATCACACTGCTCACCAGCAGTTAAACTTAGGCCCTGTTTACACTAGTGCGTTTTCATTTTAAAACGCATAACTGTTGCTACGGTTACGCCTGTCGTCTACACTACTCTGGCGTTTCCGACCCTCGAAAACAAAGACTTGTGGAAATGCTGAAGACGCCCCGTTTTAGTTTGAAAACTCCGGGCTGGCGTTTCAGTGTAAACGGACCAAAACGAAGACTTTTGAAAACGAAGGCGTGGCTCCGCCCACATTCGCTTCCTGATTGGGTCT
>JANDJT010000032.1:19399034-19418456 GCA_024331685.1 Stegophilus panzeri | reverse complement strand
ACTGTTTTCCAATGAACACATTTTCGAGAGCTCCCTGCCTAAATATCACAAACTCGGCCAGGCATTTTCAGCAGCATTAACGCTAAATAGTGATGAACGCTATCTTACCTGTGGTCATTTGGTTTCCTTGCCTCAGGACTCTGACTCCGACTCTGCGGTCACAATCAAAAGGTCAAAGCTGAACGATGACATCAACAGTGCAGTCCGCAATGTGACTGGACAAAAAATTAACACGTTGTGTTGGTCACTTGTGTGAATTTTTTTTCTTTTTTAAACACATTTATTGAATAATTTAACACAACATGTGCAATAACACAAAAATTGTGTAGGATATTAACACATACTTTCTGAGAGGGCAGGCCTTTTGAAATAATGTGCTCTGAACAGACAAATCAAAGATAGAGTTGTTTGGCCACAGTAACAGCAGACATGTTTTGCGCAGACCAAAGACAGATTTTCAGGAGAAGCACCTCATACCATCTGTGAATGCATGATGGTGGAAACGTTATGGTTTGGAGTTTCTTCACTGCCACAGGGACTGGACAGCTTGCATTCATTGATTCCACTGCTTGAAGATAATGTGAGGCCAAAAGTTGAACCGAAAGTGGACCTATCAATAGGATAGTGATGCTAAGCACACTAGCAAATCCACCAAGGAATGGCTCAGAAAGAAGAAATAGAGGGTTATGGAATGGCCTAGTCGAATCTCGGATTTGAATCCCATTGAAATGTTGTGGGGGATTTGAAACGGGCAGTACATGCAAGAAAACCCTCAAATATCTTGCAACTGAAAGAATATTGCATGGAAGAGTGGTCAGAAATTCCAGCAGACTGGTGGACAGTTACGCCGAACGCCTACAGGAAAGGGGGAAATACTAGCTTCTGAGGCCAAGGGTGTATTTACTTTTTCCACATAAGAATATCACATTATTGATATTTCTGTTGACTAAATGATTGAAAAAGCTATTTTTTCCGTGTGGTTTTATTCACGTATATCAACATTAATAAAAGTGTATTAGTGTATTAGCACCATGGTTTAATATACTCAGCTACCATGATGTACAGTAGCAAAACAACGGTAGCATCATGGTTCACAGTCTGATAACCATGGTAACCATTAAGTAATGGAGTAAAGCTTATTGTTTTCAAATGTGTAGACAATGTGCCTTCACTCATGACTGAATAGCACGGTTATGAGCCAGCCCTCTAAGTCCTCCTGAATGAAACGCCGCACTCTGTTTGTTTTCCCTGAATGAAACCGTAACGCCCGCTATAAATAGCACGCGGCTCGTTGACGTCACGGAGGGAGGGAGGGCGGGCGCGTGCGCGCGCGCGTCACCATGGGGGCTGCGGCTGATTCTTTATTAACGCTTTTGAATGGAGAGTCAGAGCGCGTGAAGGCTGCAGCCAGGCGAGCAAAGCGCGAGACACAGTGCATCATTAAAGCTTCAGCGCATTTCGTTCTCTGATTTGTTTTTTTTTGGGGGGGAGGGCAGGGTTGGGAGGCGATCGGAAATGATCTGGCTGCATTTGCACAGCTAGCACTCGGTGAGTTCATTTTGCAGGGGAAATAAAGCAAGGCAAGGCGCAGGTCGTCTTAGTGCACTACTCAATCCAGACAAGAACAAAACCGCACGACCCCAAAGACACGGTAGGTGTAGGTGGGGTGGAGGAGGGATGAGGGGGGTTGTGTATGTGTGCATGTATGTATGCGTGAATATGTGTCCACGATCCAGCACTTGCACTTACCTGTCCACTTACCTGTTCCTTGTTTACACTGGTACTACAGCACGTAGCCTCCTACCAGGTGTGATGTCTTCCATTGTGTTTCAGTCGCATGTGGCTGTTTGTGCAGAAATATACAACAGGGTCAGTTTTCAATCTTCATATTAACTTACATGTTTAATGTTTATCCACAGGGCAGCTTCATGTTACTAATTGAAAGGTTGCAGCACAATACTGGTATTGCTTAGTTGTAGGTCAGATAACGGAAACATCAACAACAGCTACCTCATGCATGCATCTCGGATGGTTTTCCAGTCTGTTCACTCACAATGTGCAATATGCATTAGTGATCTGTAAGTTCTATGGTCTGTTATAGTGTGCTCAGGAAAACTTTGTTATGGCACAGCATCTGTAGAAGTATAAATGCATTTCATGGTGAACATGCACATTAAGCATCCCCGTGCAACCGAATAATTTGATTTAGAGTTTAGTCTAAATGCCTAAACCTGCACCCTGTCAGAAAGACGTTCGGTATTTTTTTGTTGCGTCAGTGGTTATCATCAGTGGGTTTGTTTGTACTGGTCAATAGATTTCACCATAGCATTGATTTAGGCAGTCCATGTTGTCACAAGGAAAACTCTGAAGAAGTTCTATATACACTCAACGCATACTTTAGTACAGTAGGAACACCTAGTATACCTGCTCATTCATGCGATTTTCTACAGGTCAAGAGAGCTTCAGTTAATGCTCACGTCAGACAGTAGGATCTGAAAAAAAATCTCAGTGACTTTGATTGTGGCATAATTAATGAGTCTTTATTGATCACATATACATTACAGTACAGGGAAATGCTTTTTTCTTCGCATATTCTAGCCTGTTAGGGTCAGAGCACAGGGTCAGCCATGATACAGAGCCTTGCTCAAGGGCCCAACAGTGGCAGCTTGGCAGTGCTGGGGCTTGAACCCCTGACCTTCTGATCAGTAACCTAAATCCTGGCAATGCTGGGGCTTGAACCTGTGAACTTCCCATCAGTTAGAGCCTTAACAGTTAAGCCACCACTGCCCTAGTTGTTGATGCTGACGCTTAATTGGATGTTTTTTGTTTTTCGCACCATTTTGTGTAAACTCTAGAGACTAGTGTGCATGAAAATCCCAGGAGATCAGCAATTTCTGAAATTCTCAAACCTGTGTTTAGTGTGTATATGTATGTGTATATATATATATATATATAAGTCTGAGACCCAATTTGAAATGCTGGGATTCTTTTAAACAGAAGGTTTTTAGAATTTTGAACGATTTCAAACAAAAAAAGTAAATGTTATTCAATATCTTGAATATTTAATATTCAAGATTTGGCACTATTTCTCTGTAAGCAAATTTGTGTTAACTGTCAGATTTCCCTAATGCATAATCTCTTCTACTGAAGCATTTGTTCAGACAAGACACAAACTTGTGGAGTCCATGCCAACTCGAGTCCACACTGTCATTTAAACCAAAAAGAGGACTTGCCAAAACCCCAAACTCTGAAATTCATGTAAATATTTCAAAGATTCTACTTTTCACTCGAGTTGTTGTCAGTAGTATAATTTGTAATAAAAATTTGTTGTATTAAATTAGAAAAGAATGCAAATCTGAAGCATTTTCATTAGCGCTCTCAGACTTTTGGACCCCCCTGTATATGAAATCACACCATGTTTACTTTACACTCTTAGAAATAAGGGTTCTACGACTGTCTCTCTGGGGAACAAAGTAATTCCGTTTTATGGTCTAGAACCGATTGAAGAACCCATGAGGAACCGTTTACCTAGGAATGTAATACATGCTGGCAGTATTGTGAAAGCATTGTGAAGAATACCTAGCGCACTCACACACACACACACACACACACACACACACACACACACACACACACACAAACCAATAGATTATATATATCTTATCTTGTACATAATACCCATAATGCACTTTACTCTGTTTTGTGTAATGACTAAAGTGATTAGCATCAATACTGCTGTGTCATGCTGTATAATCAGATAAAATCTGACTGGAAAATGATAATCTCCTCATAATAAGGTTACACTGTATAACTATATATATGATGTTCTCTGATGCTCTACCACAATTTATTGGCCAAGCACAGAAAGTCGTAATCTCTATTTATTCTTATGAAAATCTTAATGTGTAAACTAGTATATTTAATACACTTTAAGAGCTGGAAGGAAAATCTATCATTCTAATGGGAACCCATTTATAAAGCCTGTATAATCTCATATAAATTTAAATTTACTCCAGTAAAGAGTATTTGTCAGTGATGGGATTTAAAAAAAACCCATTTCCTCATTAAAATATTATTCTCATGATCTGTAATAGTTTGAATGTTAATATCCTCGCACTATAGAAACACTATAAAAGGGGACATATTTAGAATTGTTCGGCTCAGCAGGAACAAGATACAGGGCGACTATTTTGGGTGGGTGAAAACATGAAGTCCTATAGTAGATTTTCAATGACTCTGAGCCAAGGTCAGTGATCTTTGCGGCTCATGTATTCAGAAGCATGTGATCAGATGCTTTAGATGCTTTATTTGTTCTCTGTGCCCTAACACAACCTTCCGTGGCTGAATATCAAATCCTTTCCACGTACAGGATATTGGCGTGCAGAATGGACTACGAAAGACCCAACGTAGAAACAATAAAGTGTGTTGTGGTGGGAGACAATGCTGTAGGGAAGACTCGCCTTATTTGTGCCCGAGCCTGTAACACCACTTTGACCCAGTACCAGCTGCTGGCCACCCATGTCCCTACAGTCTGGGCTATTGATCAGTACCGAGTCTGCCAAGAGGTAAAGCTCGCGTGATCATTATACATATTAAACAAGAGTAAAGGACGAGTGAAGAACTTGATGAAGGCGTTTGAATGTTTTTACCTGGGCAAAATCAGGCTGTGATGATGACAAATATGTTTGCACGCAGGTATTAGAGCGCTCCAGAGACGTGGTGGATGATGTCAGTGTGTCCCTCAGGCTGTGGGACACCTTCGGAGACCACCACAAAGACAGGCGCTTTGCCTACGGCAGGTAAGGCAAGCTAATTTTAACGATATGTAACGGTATACGCAGTGTTATTAGAAGAGACCAGACAAAATCGGAAGTTATAAGATTTTCTCTGAAGACACAGCCGCAACTATTGATCCCTTCTGTAAATAAACATAAGAGCTTCAGTAAAATTGTTGCAGCGTCCTGCGCTCAGATCCTTTTCAGGATTTAAACAAATATCAGACAGAAATCTGAAACCTTTTCACATAAAGAGATATGAATATAACATGGCTCATGCATCCATCACAACCATTTATAGAGCTTTGATTTAAGTCCGTATGACTTCCTGGTTTCTTTTTCATCACCTCCGGTGTTCTCATGTCTTTTTTTTTTTTGTTGTTGTTGTTTTGTTTTGTTGGGGTTTTTTTTGCATTTTCAAACGAATGTGAGTAAAGTACATGTTCATACTGGTATGAGTTTGTATGAAACCTAGCACCTCATATTGAATCTGCATTACCTGTGAGGTAAATCATATTAGTATGCTCACTGCTGCACCCTCTAATTGACCCCACTTCTATTTCAAATGACATGAAGCTGAATTCTGAACACTGTGTGATTGTTAGTTCAAATAAGTTCTTTGGCAAACATTCAGAAAGCATCCTATAAACAAATATGACATTGCGGCCCCGTCTATGAAGGTTTGAGCATATGAATATGGAATATAAAGCATCATATCAGTTTCAAATGGTAGAAATTACTCGAAATGCCTCTTAACAGCAGTAAAAAGTATTTATCCTTTAGGGCACAAGTGTTATACTGATATTTTCCAGCAAAGTTTTTGTGTTCTTTGCAAGTGTGTGGCAGATGGTGCTTTACGGTTTGAGCGCATGCTGACTGGAGAGGCTTTTAGTCTTTCTTGCTTCTGACAGTTCTCAAAGTAGGCTCGTAAGAAAACAGGACAACGACAACAGCAGTCACGCTGCTTCAATGCTATGTCTGTTCGCTGAGAGCAAATTAGAGAACGCTTCCTCCTTGATTTGGTGCATCGGTCAGCAAATTTACACCAAAGCACACACATGCACACAGCGACCCTGGACACACCATGCCGCTCTGCCTGTCCTTGGGCCAGTTGTCCTTCTAAACAGAATTACATGTCCATTCTGTGGTGCCGTATCTCTTCTCTCCTGCTTTACAGGATCCTAAAAATAAAACAAAAGTGCTCAGGCTATAAACCATACAATCAGCCCTGTATGCGCAAAGATACTCGGGCAGCCTCTTGGTGATCACTGGACCTCAACGTCCTTTATCCTTATTTATGTCGTTATGAGAGGAACTGTGGACTTTGAAGACGTACAGTATTTCTGGCTGCTGACATAGTGGAGTTGCCATATATTTAGTTTCCTTTTAGGATCACTTTCCTCTGGATGCCTCGTGCAGCTACCTGCGAGGAGAAGTGAACCGAGAGGGAGCATCTCCTGAATGCTGATTGGTTTGGAGCTGAATTAGAAACGAGTAATGAGACACTGTGCTGTAAACCAAAAGGTCATGAATACAGTTTTTACATTTTTGAAAAAACTGATTTTAGAAATACAAATATGGGGCACTGCAAACTTATGATCTTGTAGGTAATGACCAATTTGTAATACTTTGGATTTGTATATTATTTGCAAACTCTTGGCAGACTGGTTAGCAAGCTGTGTGCTAATACGTGACAAGTACTGGAAAGTTCACGTAGTGTTTTTACCATAGGGTTTGGCTGAAGAATTTTGGTGTGATTCCTTAGCAAATTGACTGTAGTCAGTAGGTTAGCTACTCCAGATGTATTGACCTGATCAAGCTGACATGTGTTTTGGTGGTCTCTGACCCTCATGTTACTTCCTTTCCTACTAAATGCTTCCAGAGCAGTGTGTTGATTATGACCAAGATTGACACAGCATTGCACTGCAGAGTTGATGGGTTATCAGCTCTTCTTTGGCCAGAGAGGCTGTGCTTTCAGTAGGCCATTGACTTCCTGGAAAGGTTTTAGCTCAGCAGATGTTATCTGAGCTGTGTAATGTATAAAGCACACTCATGTATAGAGCTCCTTCCCGATCACTTCGCCTTTGACGTACAATAGTGTTTAGCAAGGTGTAAAAAGAGTCAAGAGACTAAATGAGGTGTCTTATTCCAAGATATGTTTCAAAGATTGTTTTGGTACAAATGAGGAGAAAACTACAACTACGGAGCATTGTTCTGTGCCTGTTTTTGTTCATAGGGCACCTAGGACCTTAATGCGAGTCTGATCATGATCAAGTCTTCAAGTCCACTCGCTTCTTTATAACTTTCTGCATTTCCAGTCTGACTGTGTGGTGTGGTAGCTGCGTCCATCGCTTGCCCTGTCAGCGAGTGCTGCGCAATTCCTTTGGTGGACGATGACGAAGGGGTGATCATACGTTGTTCACTGTTCTTGTATGGTTGCCGGTGTTCCTCCTGTCAGCATAGACAGTGTACTAACCTCACTCCAAGAAGGTATGCCAGCCATGTGTCAGTATGTCTGCATGTCCTCCTTCTTGGTTTTTTTCTTTCTTTTTTTTTTTCGTTTGTCATTTTGTTTCCCATGTTTGAATTGGTCCTCATTGAGGCGGCCAGCAAAAAGCATTGCCGAAGTTGTTCATTGCTGCATAAGACAGACGTCTTCAAGGACGTGGGTGTCAAGCAAAGGCAATCTTTTCACATCCTGTCAGAAGGTCATTGTCAAGCCTGAATCGAGCCTGCAGGCAGGTCCTTCCTCTGCATGCCAAACAAACATTGCAGGACTATGGTGTTGCTACGGACGCCGCTTGGCTCCTGTCATGTACAGCATACTTTGCTGCACATTTTGTTAGCATGCCGTGTCAAGTGGTGTCTTGCCTGTTTTAGTATGACACTGATTTATGGCTGAGCAGTTGCCAGAGCTACCTGTTTTTCATTTTCACATCCCAAGGTCTGACGTGGTGGTTCTCTGCTTTTCCATTGCCAACCCCAACTCCCTCTATCACGTGAAGACTATGTGGTACCTGGAGATAAAACACTTCTGCCCACGTACACCTGTTATTCTGGTTGGGTGTCAGCTTGACCTACGCTATGCAGACTTGGAGGCTGTCAACCGGGCTAGACGGCCATTAGCAAGGTATTTGCTTATGTAATTATTCTTCAGATTTCTACTGCAATTCAAGTTTTTTTTTTCCCCCAGGATAATTTATATTTCTTATATTTCATGCCAAATTTTATTTGTTTTTTACGGTAATGAGATGAAGTGGCTTTTTCTAGCAAGATCTGTTTCACTTGCCTACTGTCAATGCATCATATTAAAGTATGTCATGTCTCGAAACAGGCCTATAAAACCAGGAGATATTTTGCCCCCAGAGAGAGGACGGGAAGTAGCCAAGGAGTTGGGGATTCCATACTATGAGACAAGTGTCTTTGATCAGTTTGGCATTAAAGACATCTTCGACAATGCTATCCGAGCTGCTCTCATCTCCAGACGCCATCTTCAGTTCTGGAAGTCCCATCTACGGAAGGTCCAGAAGCCCCTCTTGCAGGCACCGTTCCTCCCACCAAAAGCTCCTCCACCACTGATCAAGATCCCAGACTGTCCCCGGAACAATCAGGATAGCCCCAGGAAACTGCTGGAGAACCCCTTCTGTGCTGATGTCATGTTCATTGTTCAAGAACACTTCAATGTGTTTGCCCACAAGATCTACCTATCTACCTCATCCTCCAAGTTCTATGACCTGTTCCAGATGGACATCTCCGAAGAGTCCCAGTCGATGGTTGCGACGGAGCGTCACAGACGAGAACACCTGATGAGAACCCTCAGCCTGGACACAGATGAAGTCATGGCTGTGCTGCCTAACCTCTCACCTAGTTCCCTACGGGCTTCCAAGAGTGATGGGACTCTGAAGGTAATGAGCTTTAATGCCAAGCACCACCACAAACAGCTGTCCTTGGCATTTTGGTGCAAGGCCTTCCAGAACATCCACAAAGAAACTGTGGTTAACCCGGTAACGGGAACAGCGGCTGTAATGACTGTGGTGCAGATGGACAACTCCTTCCAGTTGGGTCCCTTCAGCGCAGTGCTGCGGTTCCTGTACACAGGAGAACTGAATGAAAGGGAGATGGACCTGATGAAGATTGCTCAGATTGCTGAGATCCTAGAAGTTTTTGACCTAAGAATGATGGTGGAGAATATCATGAACAAAGAAGGCTTTATGAATAAGGAAATCACAAAAGCATTTCATGTGAGAAAAGCCAACAGGATTAAGGAGTGTCTTGCCAAGGACACCTTCACAGGTAAAAGAAATGATTCCAATATAGATTAGTTTTATTGTCTGCAGCATTGTATAAGAAATTGAAAGATTACTATCTGTGCTGCAACATCTTGCCTAATCAATAACTTTATTTAATCAATAATCATTTTATAGTAATCATTGATGTTGCAAGAGCTTTCGTTCATGGTCTTCTTTTGCCATTCTGGAAGATGTGGTGTTTAGGTTGGATGATGGCACCATCAATGCTCATAAGCCTTTGCTGATCTCCAGTTGTGATTGGATGGCTGCTCTGTTTGGAGGCTCGTTCATAGAGAGTGCAAACAGTGAGGTGAGTGTGAAAACTAATGTCAGTGCACTCCCGGTTATGCACTCCTCCTTAAATTTTGTCCTTTGCATTGTGTGGTTGGGGAAAAAAAGCAGACCAGGTTTTCTTTCTAACAAGTGTAACCAGGCCACAGTTGGATACCTGTGAGTTTTCAGGCCTAGTTTTTTTCCTTCTGCATGGTGCTGTGCTGGGTCAACATCACATACCACTTTACAATTGGGACAGCATTATTTTAGGGATGGCACTGTCCTACTTACCCTGAGTAAATATTGCACATTTTAATTAAAGAAGTACTTTTCCTATGTATGTATGTATGTATGTATTATACACACACATAATAGTTAGCACGTTCACCTCACACCTCCAGGGTCCAGGGTTCGAGTCCCGCCGGGGCCATGTGTGTGCGGAGTTTGCATGTTCTCCCCGTTCTGTGGGGGTTTCCTCCGGGTACTCCGGTTTCCTCCCCCAGTCCAAAGACATGCATGGTATATAGTGTATGAATGAGTGTGTGGGTGTGTGAGTGTGTGTGTGATTGTGCCCTGCGATGGATTGGCACCCTGTCCAGTGTGTACCCCGCCTTGTGCCCGATGCTCCCTGGGTTAGGCTCCAGGTTCCCCGTGACCCTGAAAAGGAGTAAGCGGTAGAAGATGGATGGATGGACACACACATAATAATTAGTGTATATATATTATATACTGTAATATAAAGTGTAAGATACTTTATAGAAAACTCATTGTCCAAACAAATGGGGGATTTGGTGTTTTTGTTCCCTTTTGTTTTGGTTATATGTTCAAGGTTTTTGCTTAGAGACCATTGTACAAAGATTTTCACCGCGGCTTGTGTGTTTTCGAAAGGATACAATGATATTTTTAGATTAGGCTATCATGCCATGAAAATGTGAAACTGTAACACCCCTAGCCTGAGGTCAGCCTGCCTTTAATTCCACTGACCTAGGACAGACAGAAGGACATCTTCTGAGTTTCTCTCATTTTATCAATACTCCTACACACCGTGTACTTTGTAGATATAATTACTCACTGTAGCCCATCTGTGCTAAGATTGCTATGTGCAGTTTATGAGCCTCCCACAATCCCTCTGTAAGGAACCTCTATAGGACTAACCAGTGGTTATTTGGGTAGTAGACCAGTGGGTTGTTACGCACGGTGTATTTTTACTGACCACGTTATTAGACGCACCTACGTTGTTATTCCTCTTTGTGTAGGTGTACAATTCGAGAGTATAGCTCATCTTTGTCCCTGCATAGTGTGTGTTAATCGTCATCTGCTGTTGGCTGGATATTTTTGGTTTTATATATTGGATTATTCTCAACCCATTAGTGACCTTGAGGTGTTTAAAAACCCTATTGGTGTCAATCTCGGTCTCATTGCTGTGCTGAATGATCCACCATGTAAAGAGTATTTGATCAGAGGTGGTTCTGTAGTGGTGGTCATGTAGACGTATGTAAACAGAGCACCGGTGATTATAGAGACACTGTAAAAAAAAAAAAAATGAATCAGGGGGTGAGTAGATTGCATTAAAAATATCAATTTAGTAATCATGAATAAGTATTTTTAACTTATGAAATCATGATTCCACATTGTATGCACCACTGCATAAAATGGAGAAAGATGACTAATAATTATTGCAAGTAAACTTGCAGAAACAACAACAACAAGTCCAGAGATTAATTGCTAGTTTATTTTTCAGTACAGCGTACATAAGTGCAGTCTTTTAATTATACAGTCAGACGTACCGTATGGCCAGAAATACTAACATAGAAACCTATGATTTTTGATATTTTTAATCAGTGTTGCAATATTTACTTTTTGACATTATAGAACTTGTTGTCACCATTTTTTTTTATTTTTTTTTGTCCCGCCATTGGTCTGCTACCTAATTTGTGCGCCTGTTCTGAGTTCATCCCTTGATTTGTTTGTCTTCACATACACTCATGTTCCTTTTGTCTTGTTTTTGAGCCTTAGCTTTCCACAGTCCCTGGTGTTTAGTTCCAGTTTCACTTCCGTGTTTATACCATTGCCTGTTTTACTGTTTATGGTTATAGAGATGCCTTTGATTACCCTATATGCCTGTACTTTGATCCCTGCTATGGTTTATCACCGTGATTCCTGGATCTCCCTTAAAAAAAAAAAGGAGCACATCCATCTAAAAATGAAATACATAACTACGTCAGTGCAGGAATGGGTGAATATGCAATGAAATAATGTTGACAATTACCCCAAAGTAATGGGGTAAATAATTTGTTGAGTAGTTTAAGTTAATGTATTTGAGTAATCTTGTAAAAAAAATAAAAATAAATAAATAATAATAATAATAGTTAATATTTTTAGTTTCCTGGACTTTTTTTCTAGCCACTTTTATCCCTAATTCGGTCTTTGCCAATTCCCAGCTAGCTCTCTATCATACAAAAGCTACCAACTGCGGCCAGTGATGGTTAACACGTACTTCCTTTAAGATACATGAAGGCAGCCAGCTCCATCTTTTCAAACTGCTGCTCCAGCCACATAACACGCTCTGAGGAAAGAGCTATCTACCCTCTTCCTCATGCATGATGCTCATTGGTTATTGGCTAGTGTTGCTGTGATTGACAGTTGAGAGAGGAATGCCATCCAAACCATATTTGGGGAGATTTTTATGGAGACACTACATTTTACAGAGTATAAGCTAAGTGTACCTTATAAAGTGGCCACTCGGTGTGTCTCCGTGTGTGTGTGTGTGTGTGCACCTGTGTTGCCAGGTCTCTTTTCCTAACACCAGCAGGGCGTGTATGCAGGCAGTGTTGGAGTATCTCTACACCAATCAGCTGTCACCCATGGCAGATTTGGACCCAATGGAATTAATTGCTCTGGCAAACAGACTGTGCCTTCCCCGCCTCATCGCCCTGACAGGTGACACACACACACACACACACACACACACACACACACACACACACACAGTACAAACTTGGATCAAACTATCATTTTGGTTCCTCTGTTCTGTGTTGCTTAGCAACAAGCAACGTCAAGGCTCTGGAAAAAAAAGAGCCATTGCACAGACCATGGATTGTATGTTGTCTACTTGATTTCATCAAACGTCCATGTAAAACAGGAATACTGACAGTCTGACGTTGATCTAAGGCTCACATGTAGGCAAAGGTTTTGTGGAACGCTGCCTAGGCCTCTGTCAACAAAAATAAGCTGTTTCCTGATTTAACCTCGTCACTTCACGAACTGTTTCTAACGCTGTGCCAAAATGCTTTCGCAAGCCGAGCTCTGTTTTAAAAGACTTTCCCTCTCCAACAGAGCAATATGCTGTGAGTGAGCTGGTGAAAGCCTCTAGGGATGCCCAAGACATAGACGGCGAGGTTCTCAACTACCTGGAGTTTGCTCAGGTATTTATTATGCAAAATATTTCCACAAGATCTTTTCTTACCATCGTAGTGTATTTATAACATGATGTACATTTGACATGTTTCCTTTTTCCTCACAGTTCCATAATGCCAACCAACTTACTGCTTGGTGCTTGCATCACATATGCACTCATTATAATAACATCTGTGCCAATTATCGCAAAGAGATCAAGTCTAAATCGCTAGGTAAGAGCATGACGATGAAACATGCAACACTGAACCTGACACTGAGCTAAATAATAGTAGAGAGATGGATATATACATGGTGTGTAGATATTTACATTGCACGTGTATTTATTTATTTGGCTTCTGAGGCATATACATACAGTATGTACAGAATGTAGCTATGAAAAACCAAAATGTATGCATTCATACTTTATTAATGCCATAAGGGAAACCATATACATTATGTCTGATACAATAGCCAGATAAGCATCTGTTTATATTAGTCTTGAAGACAGAAAATGTATACAAGTGGGTTGATTAACATTTAGGATTTTGAAATGATAAGCTTTTACCTATATACGTATTTATTTATATATATATATATATGTGTGTATGTATGTGTATATATATATATATATATATATACCACATCTACTGTGGTACCTTAACGTTTCCATAATTAAAACCTTTCTATTAAGTTTCTATTATTACAACGTTACTAAGCCTATAATTATTCCAATATCCTCAACCTCCACAGACCTGTTTGTATGATATCAGTGTGCATTATAGTGTACCACGTTTCTTGCCCTTGATGGCTCTCTGTCTGTCATGTGAGCAGAAAACCAAGAGTACTTTGAGAAGCATCGCTGGCCTCCGGTTTGGTACCTGAAGGAGGAAGATCACTACCAGCGGGTGAAGAAGGAGAGGGAGAAGGAAGACATGGTCATGAACAAGCACCTCTCTCGCCGTCACTGGTGTTTCTGGAGCACTTCTCCTGCGGTGGCATGAGAGAGAGAGAGAGAGAAAGAAAGCGAGAGAGAGGGAGAGAGAGAGACTGCACTTCCTTTCCTGCTAATGCACTGAAATCTTTTCTTTTGGACTTACACCCAGTAAGTCAAGCAGACGTCCAAACGGTTCAAAGCACAATCTACAATCTGCATCCACAGAATACAGGCCATCAAATGTAGTAATGCTCAACCAATGAAAAAAAAAAAAAAATTATATTCATCTGGTTGTAAAATTTGTAAGAAAAAAAGAAGAAAAAAAAGAGGTGGTGGGGGGTGGGGGAAGCTACACCTAGGCATAACTAATTTCTAATATTTCCCTTGATTTCTGTTTCCTTCTAGTTCTAAGTGCAAACGATTTCTGCAGCTTTTAACAGTGCTACATTGAAACGCTGCTAACAAACCACCACAAACTCGTAGCTGACTTTGCTTTTCGTAGCTGAATCGGCGTTTGAGAATAATTACGATCGCTCTACGTGCATCGTGATTAAACTAGCGTCTCTAAAAAACGACGTTTACGACTCGAACACGCAGCGTGTGGCAGGATCCGTGCGTGCTGTACACTAAACAGCAGCTTCCTTTGACACCAGCCCTAATATAAAACATCAGGTACATCAATGCAGTTGCTTCTCCGCTGTATGTTACGAGGGCAGGACGGCACCATTTACTTTTGTAGTGCCAGGGAACACTGTAGCTCATCTAGCTAGTCCTGTAATTCTGTGTAAACATTTAATGGTTGAATCACACTCTTATTATTAGAAGGGCTTAGCACTACGGCTTAGTTCAGGGCTTACTTGAAACCAAGAAGCAAAACAATCAATAACCACCGATCGCATATATTATCGTCCCCGTGATTGTGCTAGGTGTTACGTGTAGGCTTACTAGAGTGGATTTGAACTTTATACTTTACACATCAAAGACGGTTCTAGTCACTAAAGGGTTAAGGAATTCCGAGGTGATTGTAAATGAGCAATAAGCTGGAACTGCGGGCTTTTGCTTTCAGGTGATTCTGTTGCGTGTGTGTGTGTGTGTTTGTGTGTGTAAGTAGTGTTGGCCAGGATAGACAGATAGATATGTACTCTGTGTGGGTGTTTTGAATACGATGCACACCTCATCATTACCATATCCTGATCCAGGCAGGTCACATTGACACTGAGGGGGTAACTTAATACTTGAAAAATAAAATGCTTCTGTCTTTAGCCATGTAGGCTTGTCTTTAGTTCAGTACAAATATAAAGTAGTTGATGCTCACTGGTGATTGTTATTTTTCTGGCAGATTCAGTGTTAATTGTTATTATTAGCTGCTGCAAACCAAGTGGCTGGTTCATTTGGTACTCGGCCTTTTTGATTTCGCTCTTCTTCATCACCCGTAATGCTGGCTGTTTTTATTTATGTATTCATTTCTTTTCTAAACAGAATATTGTTTGGTGAATTACAATAAATGATCGATTTACTTACGCAGAGTGCTGTGTTTGTTTTCTGTCACTGGGAAAATATATCTTATACCACAGCGCCGTCGAATTCTCAGATGTGACCGAGCAGCTACAAAGCACTCGCGCTCGTTCTAATACGTTATCGTTTCTATGGTAACACATTCTATAGAAACACATAATCTAAGACTAATACTAAACGTGTGGGTTTTTTTTTTGTTGTTGTTTAAACGTGGTGTTATTTGACAAAAGGAAAAACGTCTAATCGCTGATATTGTGAAGCTTTCAGTAAGGATTTACGGAAGGAGTCTCGGGTGTCGGTGCTTTGTGAAGGTCAGTCATTTTCCCACCATGGGAGAGTCTGTTCTGTCCTTTCCATTTGTTTTTTGGTTGTTGTTTTTTTGTTGTTTTTTTTGTCGTATTAGAGACAAACATGAATGATAACAGGAGCTAACTTGTCTTATGGACATTCCACAGTATTAAAAGTAGCTATAAACGGATAAAAAGCAAATTTAGTATAAGAGGAATAAAACATCTTGGAACATGCTGTTCAATTCTAAAAACCTCTCGTGTTTTATTCCTTACTGATCAAAGCTTCTCCGAAACTAGAAAAATGGCTCCTAGGAAGTACAAGCCTCTGATTGCATCATGGAGGGTGAGCATGCATATGTGTTCAAGTATGAATTATGTGTTTAAATTATTTTTTTTTTAATTATTCTCTCTACTGGGGATTTCTCATGGTCTTTCAATACATTTTAGAATTACCAGGACTGAGGAGATTTTTGCTGATACTCACTTAAAATGTAGAAAAATCTTTGGGCATTTTTCTTTCTTAAAAATGAGTCGTTGTTAGTGGTGGTTTTTAGTTAGGTCACGTTGTAGCTGGTTAGTCGTAATGTCCTGGTCTGTGTAATAATTATCAGGTCAATTAATTTAAGATAAAGTTTAGGAAAAAAATACAAGTGAAAGATGTTCATTTTCGAACCACTACTGTGCTGCAAAGCAAAGCTCAAGGGGTTCATTTAATTTACGCAAACTCTTGGAAGGTAAAGTATTTGCTTTGCTCTGTATATTATTACAGTATTATTACCCTTTTTTTTTTTTTTAAAGATTATACTAAGCCAACCTGGAATTCAGACATTTTCTAATTGTTCCAGTGAAGCAATGATCTTACGTAGACAACTGAGATGTTTAAAATGGCTACCGTTCCTAAACCATACCAAAGTTCAAAAACAATGTAAGTTATTACTAAATCACGGACACTTTCATTTAGATATTCACACGGGAACTTTTTATGCACTGGTTCATATCAGACTGCACCATTAATAATGCATGTCTCAAGGTTGCTACAAGTTTCAGTGGAGCTGACCTAGAAAAGTGTGGCCTTGATGACCACACCTTTTATTCTTAGCTGCCCTTCAGAACCTTCCTGTCTATCAAGCCGAGAGGAATGGGTTCGGTTTCATACATTTACTCCATCCTCAGAGTTTATTATAATTATAAAAATGTATATTCCCTATACATATAGACCCAGTGCCTTTACTGGGCTGGCAATCTAGAATGGGACAAAATAATAATCTGTATCCATAGAAAATGACATCATGTGGCTACCTCAATGTGTGTATGGCCTGAGTTGGGTCTCCATTAGACATTAAAGGCACACACATAAACAACTTTTATTTACTATTTTTTTTTTTTTTAAATAAAAAAAATCATAGCTAACATAGCATTAGTCTACAATTGAAGTTCATTTTGAAGTACACTCATGTTACAAATTCATTATCATTAGCTAACGGTAATAAGAAACCGAAGACATCGATGTTATTCCTCCAACTAATATGATCAGTGGAGCCGGATAGTTCGCTTCTGTGTTAGCTAGCTACGCTTGCTGGTTCCTGTACAATATTACACTCATTGGCAATCCTGTCTGACTGGGGTGGCCAGAGGGGTGGCCATGCTTCACAATAGTCTGGAACTGGCCCCTTAGCTATGCCCATGACAGTGTGTATGTGATGGTGTCATTGGTGTATACATAAAACTATGAAATTGCACAGAATGGATTCTTGTTCATCTTCTTCATGCTCTATTTCTAAATCTAACTCAATCTCCATTTCTCTCTGTGTAAAGAATTTTGCACACACAAAAACAGTGTACAGAGTTTGTAATGAGAGTGAGCTCCAGTGAACTGTGTTTAGAGTTTTATCCCAGTGGCTCAAGGAAACGAGCGGTGAGAAACAGGTCCAGGATGCAACAACAGTCTGTAAGTAATCACAGAAAACTGTAATTAGTTCTGAAAGAGATTTAACTGCCAAGCTCGTGTTGTTTTGTAGCCCCGTGTCGCCCTCTGGTGGCGAGATGGAGACAGACAGATTGATAGATAATAAATAGTAAGATACTGATACTGATAATAGTAGATACTGTTAATAGACAGAAAGATAGATTAATTAAAGTACTGTGCTACAGGCAAATATGCTTTCAATTATAATGAAAAGTAAATGGTTCTATCTATCTATCGATCTATCACATTATTTTTGAAGGCATCTTTATGGAACGATAGATAGATAGATAGATAGATAGATAGATAGATAGATAGATTCAATGCTTGATTGATTAAGTAATAGAATGCTTTTAATGGAGACTGTTTATTGCCCTTTATAGTCAATAGATGGATGGATGGACGGATGGATAGATAGAGTGTAGAAAGTCTACACCCCCCCTGTTAAAATGGCAGGTTTTTGTGATGTAAAAAAAATTAAACCAAGATCAATCATATCACAACCTTTTCTATCTTTATTGTGAATTTTTAATCTATTAATTAAAGTGAAAAACAACAAGAATCATTTCAGGGGAAAAAGATTACAAAGTAAAAGTGTACAATAACGTGGTTGCATAAGTGTACACACCCCTAAACAAACACTTAGTTGAAGCACCTTTAGATTTTATCACAGCATTCAATCATTTTGGGTAAGAGTCAATCAGCTTGGGACATCTTGACTTAGCAGTATTTTGCCAGAACTCTGTCAGGTTGGCTTGGCATCTCCTGTGCACAGCTCTCCTCATATCACCCCACAGATTTTTGATTGGATTTAGGTCTGGACTCTGGCTGGGCCATTCCAAAACCATGATCTTGTCTTGGTGAAGCCATTCTGTTGTTGATGAGTAGGTGAAATTCCTCTATATTTTAATTGTTTTAGCAGAAGCCTTCAGGTTTTGCACCAAAATTGACTGGTATTTGGAGCTATTCATTATTCCCTCCACCCTGATTTAAAAAAAGAAAACAGATCCAGCTGAAGAAAAACAGCCCCAAAGTATGATGCTGCCAGCACCATGCTTCCCCATGGGGATGGTGTTCTTTTGGTGATGTGTTTTGTTTTTTGTGCTAAACATATCTTTTGGTATTATGGCCAATAAGTTCAACTTTAGTCTCATCAGACCATTACACATTACTCCACATGGTTTTGGGTGATTGAGCATATTTTTAAATTAAATTTTAATTTAATTAAAGGCTTCTGTCTTGCCACCGTACCCCATAGCCCATATACTGTATGAAGAATTCAGGAGACTGTTGTGACATGTAGGAAGCAACTAATACTTGCCAAAAACTGCTCCAATTAGTTCAATGTTGCTGTAGGCCTCTTGGCAGTCTCCATGACCATTGTTCTCCTGATCTTCTCATCAATTTTAGAGGGACGTCCTGTTCTCAGTAGTATCACTGTCGTGCCATATTTTCTCCACTTGTTGATTATTGTCTTTACAGTGTTCCTTGGAATTTCTTTTCTAACCCTCTCCTGATTGATATTTTTCAACAATGAGATCCCGTACCTGTTTTGTAAGCTCTTTCTGGCCCATGGCTTTTCCAGTTGGATGTGACCAAGAAGATGTCAGGAAAATCCTTTAGGAACAGCTGTACTTTATTTGGGGGTAATCAGTCACTTTAACTGATGGCAGGTGTATACTAATTAGTATTTAACATGAGTTTGAATGTGATTGGTTGATTCTGAACACTGCCACATTCCCAATTATAAAAGGGTGTGCCCACTTTGTCACGATCTTCCTGTCTGGCAGCGCGTTCGGAGAGATGAGAGGGCGCACGCATGCACGAGCTACGTGCACAAGTGCTCAGCGAGCGCATGCTCTTCGGATTTTGACAATTGTGACATTGTTTACTGTGGACACATGCATTTTTTATGTTTCTGTTCTGTCTCCTCCCTATTCTGTTATTGGTTGTTGTTCGGGGTGTGGCTTTATTGTTTTCAGCCGCC
>JANDJT010000032.1:19331945-19344627 GCA_024331685.1 Stegophilus panzeri | reverse complement strand
AACATTTCCACCACCGTGCTTCACAGTTGGTATGAGGTGCTTCTCCTGAAAAGCTGTCTTTGGTCTGCGCCAAACACAAAGGTATATCTTTGATTCGTCTGTCCAGAGTACATTATTCCAAAAGTCCCGGTCTTTGCCTATAGGCAGATTGGCAAACTGTAGTCTTGCAAAGGCTTGTTTCTGGCACGCCTCCCATGCAGGTCAAATTTGTGCAATCTTTTTCTGATTGTAGAAGCATGCACTTTCACACCGACAGCTGCAAGACTTACTAGCAGATCCTGTGAATAGATTTTGGGGTTCTTGGAGACTTCTTTCCACATCAGACGGTCTGCTCTTGGGTTGAATTTGCTGGGGACGGCCAGTCCAGGACAAACCGGCAGTCGTTTGAAATCCGTGCCATTTCTAGATTATTTTCCTTACAGTGGAATGATGTATTTCAAATAATCTGGAGATCTTTTCAGATCTTTTTAGATCGTTTTTTTAGAGATTTTTTTTTTTGCCAGACTCATAGACATCCACAACCTTTATTCTGAAGGCCTTACAGAACTCTTCAGATCTTGGCATGATGACACCACACACCTCAGTAACAAAGGGAACACCAGACACTAGATATGAGAGGGGTATAAATAAGCCCGGTTCCACCTGCACTCCCTAAGCAGGTTCTAATCACTGGCACCCGATCTTCAACACCTGACTCTAATTATATGGATTTGAAGGTGGGATAAATGTAGAGGTGTACTTACTTTTTCCATGTGACTGACCTGTTTTGGGTTTTTTTTTTGTTCATTTAAATTGCGAAAATTACTACAAAATGACTACAAAAATTCTGTCTGCTTGTCTAAACATGTCAACAACAAAAAAATTCAGGGAGTGTGCTTTTTTTTCTTTTCTTTTCACATGACTGTATAAAAGTACAGTTAATAACCTACACGCAGTTGATTACACTCACCTTGGTATTTCCAAATGGTATTGAAAAGGTATAGACACCACTTCTATAACAGTGTGTATAATGTCTTGAATATACAGGTTATGAATGTATTATACATACAGCCTTCATAGAAAGTGTAAATAAAATGTGCTTTGTGCTCATGCACCAGCGTCACAGGCTCACTTTTTGTCCTGATGGGTGATTTTACTCTGTGCTGATTAACTGAATCGGCTACGTTACTGAGTGCCTGGACGATTGAATTAAGGAATGAATCTAATGCTGATTGCTTATGTGAAAGGAAAGCAACAGTTGAGGTTAAGGAGGTAAAAAGCAACAAACAAACAAACAAACAAACAAACAAACAGGTAGAAAGATGGATGGATACAAAGAGGGACAGATAAATCAAACGTTTCCTAATGTTTTAACTACAGAAGCCCTAAGAGACCATTCAGTATTATTTTTTTTTTTACCTTATTTGATTTCTCGTGATCGTGGCATAAAACGTTGTTTTCTTTTGATCTCGACTGAATTTTCTCGTGATCTCGACGTAACAAATAGCTGTTTTCATTTGATCACGAGATCACGTCTCACGCCTTGTGAACGGGACTGGCGTTGCATGCGCGTTGGTGTCTTCACCATCGCCATCATAAATGTAATACTGGTCTCGCTGTAGAGATGGACTTGATCTCTGCATTAAGAGAGACGGGTGTCGGACACTAATGCGGAAGTTGTCAAGACGATCGTAGAGCTGCAGTTATGTCAGCTTGAGCGAGTCCCTGATCAAAGTACAAATGAATTCTGTTCATCCATGACGCTGTGGGATTGCGCTAAGCTTTTTGCCGCCTCCAGAACAACAAAAACAACACGTGATGTCGAGTACGCGGAAAAATTCCAAAGTCGTGTTCACGAGAAAGCGACTTGTGTTATGTCGAAAGCACGAGAACACCCACTGTGTGTTCACGAGAAAACAAGAAAGAAATAAAACATATAATGCATGGCGTCTTAGCGCTTCCGTAATTAACAGGGTTTGGACAAATCAGTAGTTTTTATTCATACTTGCCAAGCAGAGAAAAAGGACACGGAAACACACACACACACACACACACACACACATTAAAAAAAAAAAAAAAAAAAAAAACACCTTCTCCTTATTGACTTTTGCAAAAACAAAAGATTTAACTTGGTATGATGCGTTCAGACTTCTCCGCACCTGTCATATACGATAGGATCATTTTTATTTTGTCTCACATTTACCCAATTTCTTATGTATCTCTGCAGAGATTAAGTGTCTAAGGTCAGTGGTGTCTTTGTTAAGGGAGTTTAAATCCTACTGTATCTGGTCTGTGTTTAGGGAGGGAGGGACAGTCCAGACATTTTTTTCTTTTCTTTTTCTTTCTTTTTGTGCTCTCTTTTCTACGTACTGTGTGAGAGTCTATTCTTTTTTTCCTTTCTTTTGATTTGTCTGTTAGGTTTATATATATATATATATATACACACACACACACACACACACAGTTACTATGTTCCAGCTGAATGTACTTCAGGGTAGGCCTGTCACGACAGCTACTTTTGTTGGACAATATATTGTTGCAGAAATCATTGCGATACGCGATATTATTGTCATTTTACACCCTTTTAAAAAGCGATGAACTTTTCATTCTTAAGAATATTCAGACACTGGACTTGTGATTAAAACTGACTTTTTGTCTTACGACGCAAATATTATTAAGATTTTGTCAATATTTATTCATATTAGTCAATTTTGCTCGGAATCTAAATGTTAGTCAGCGGCGTTTGGGTCGAAATGCCAGAAGGAAACCAACTATTCACACGTTTTATATATTAACTTACGCGTGTATCAACAAACAGCAAACTGCCCTTGTTGTGAAAACTCTGCTCTCCTGGTAAATCATCACATCATCACAATGAGTACACTACTGTGATACAATGTTGTGAATTCGTTATGCTTTAGTTCTTCGTCGTCCGTGTTTTAGTGCGGTGTTACGGAAAGAGCGTATTCACGGCGTTCTACCTAGCGCCTTGCTTATGTTCAAGTTCACTCGTGCGTTCGCGTCATTTTTGTGCTGTGGCGAGCTGTGATGTTATGATACTTTGTGATAAACGATCGAGGTCATGTCCATACGTCGTACGATAAGTCGATAACGTAATTATCGTCACAGGAGTACTTCGGGGTCGATGCTGTAAATAGGGTTCCATATGCCACCGAAGTCCACCTCTTGTCTCGCGGCGCCTTTCATTTCGGTTCATGTCGCGTTCCTTTGTTTTAATCCCGCCACTGTTATGTTTCCTGATCGTGTCCTGGTGTTCCGTGCTAATCTTCTATTTACTTTGATTATTCATATTGTTGTGTCTTACGCCTTTTGTCCGTTATCACGCGTTTTGTCCTTGTTCTTCTTGCTTCGGTGCTTCCTGGTTTTGACCCGGTTTGTGTTTTCATATTCCGGTGATGGATAAACCCTTTCGTACTTTACCTAGCAGGTGTATCGACTACAACTTTTTAACAAACAACATACAGACCAGCGCTTGATGCACTATGCGCAACACGTTGCTCGTTTTTATTAGCCGGATTAATTAGCGAGCGCGGATGAAGGACGATCTTTTCAGAATGCAGTTATGTGGAAAATAAAGCCATCGTATAGCTCTCCTGCTATAAGAAACACTCTAGCCGTAATATCTTTTAGGTGTAATGTTGAGAGAACTCTAAATCTCAGAGCCTCTCATATCTCAAGTCAGTGCCTTGGTTTTTTGGTTTTTTTTTTTCTTTTCCCCTCGAGGGCACAAACTTGGTGTGCTTTGTTAATAATAACAAACATATACTCATTCGTTTGACTTAGCCTGTATTAGTGTGCTTAAATAGCTAACTAGCTTGCCATATGTCATTATATTTCCTTAGCTATCACTTGATATAAGCTAGTTTTCTGCACATTGGCACCCTAAGGGCTAGCTAATGAATTTATGATTTGTCCACACCAGCTGTTTATTTTCTTAAGAACTTAATTACAGCGTGACCTTTTCACTCATAATAATGAGTGGCCGATGAGTTGCAACAGGTTATGCGGAGCCATCTGTCTGGACCATGTGAAGAGAAAAACTACCATCGCTTTTCATGTGTAATAATAATTTATCAGTTGTTGATAGAAACCGTGTACATGACGACCCTCAGAGAAAGGGTGAGAGAGAGAGAGAGAGAGAGAGAGAGAGAGCGGGCATTAGACAACTTACTCTGCTTGAACCCTAGATAGGGTATTCGCTCTATAGGGGTCTTCCTCTCTTTCATGTACTTGTAGAGAGCCACTAGGAAGGCCTGTTCTTCGGCGCGGCACTCCTCCCCCGTCTCCTCCTTGCTCTTCTCCTCGGCCAATACCTTTTTGCAGTTGCTGCTCTTAGGTTTCGACACCACTGCCTTTGTTTCTGCTTTCGCCTGGAGGACAGAGGAGAGAAGAGGATTAGCAAGGGCTAATTTAAAAAAGCTTTGCTAGACATTCATCGTGTACGCATGGAGGTACTTCGCTGAACTACATGGGAGTGAACACATTTCCTAATTGACCAGGCGCTGATCACGTGAAATTTAGCCGCCTTACTTATACTGCAGACGACGAGTAATGCTCAAGTGAACTATGGAGGACTGTATACTTTTCTAACATTATAGCCTACATATGAAGCATCCTATAGATTTGTGATATGTAGGCTGTAATGGAGATGGAGCTCTAATGCACCAGAAAAACCAAAAGAAACACCAAAAAAAAAAATAGATGCGCTGAAATTTTCACAGTCCAGCTTTTTGGTTTCCAAGCACCGGAGTGCTGGAGGTGGGAGTGTTGTGTGTTGAGCCTGCAGTCAGATCCCGAGTGCCGGCTTCAGTCATGCAGTCACACTCGACAGTCAGCGATGGCCCACACATGTCTGCTTGGCCATCTGCTCCCAAAAATCACACACACTTATTTTCCAAAAGAGCTATCAAGGCTAGCAGGATATGGGAATGAAAAAAACAACAACGCCAAAACAATGGAAACTAGTTCAGCAGTGCTACTAAATAAACATGGCTTGGAAACAAGGCCAAACTGCAGAAAGACTTTTAAAGGATCTGCTACTGGAACTAAAAACTCTTTGATGTGAAATAATACAGATGTTAACCAGCACGAGTGGATCTTGAAGCTTAATTAAAGTGCACCTATTATGGTTTTTCAGATATTACCTTTCATGTAGTGTGTTATGGAGCTGTTTGTGAATGTAAAAACGTCTGCGAAGTTTAAAAAATCAAAGCGCACGACAAATGGAGTTATTGACTCCCAAAAGAAGGAACCGATTCTGAACAGCTGAATCGAGTCGTTAGTGATTCCAGACTTACTTCCTGTACTAACCTACGTAGGTTTGTAACAACAAAAAAAACCCCGCCTCTGGTCTTCATTGGCTGCTCGCTAGTAGACCAATCACAACAGACTGGGACATCTGACCAATCAGAGCAGAGTATGCTCTCTGAAAGGCGGAGTTTAGAACGAATCCTTTAGAACGGATCATTGAACGAGTCGTTTGTGACACTGAGGGGGAAAAGGTAATGCTGCAGTTTAAATTATGAGCACGTTAAAGTGTTTTTTGACCTCGGATGCGTGTAGATCTATTGTATGAGACACGTTTCAAAACCATAATAAGTGCACTTTAAACACTAACGTGTCTTTCCCTTTACTGAAAAACGCACAAAATAACACTTAATCCCTAAATTTACTTTCCTAATGCAGTCCCTTGCAAAGCATGCTGGGAACTACAGATCCACTGCCCAGTTAGTTATGTCAACAAAAAATGATTCATGTAGTTTTAACACAAATGTATTAAGTAAACTTCAGTTTTAAATATTATTAGGCAAACACAATGAAATCAAGTCAGCTCATTCTATTTAATTAAACTGAGCAAATCATTTTTGCGAGTGTGTGATCCTGATTGACCGAGAACGTGGATATTTTCCCCTTTGCTATATTTGAGTAATGCTCATTCTCGGTGTTTGATGTTGACAGTAAATACGAAGGCATTGCTTTCAGAAAGGTGCTCGCTCTGGATTTAATCGTGTAAACAGGCGGTTATGATATCCGTAAAAAAAAAAAGCTCGTGAGCAAAAGGAATATGTAATTGAGTGGTTTGTCTAATGTTTGTGTGGAGTTTTTCCCACAAGTCATTAGCTGTGTGAAAGTAGTCCAGTGCTATGGCGATGCAGCATAACTCATGGCCTAAATAGCTGAGTTGCCATATAAAGTGATGTATTATTAAAGCTGAATAGTGCGTTTTCCACTGCATTTGGAAAGAAAAAAAAAAAAAAAAAAGGCAAAGCCTTATATCTATAAATATGCAGTGCAGTTTGTATTAGAAACAGGAGAGCCATCTAATTTAGTCTCTCATAATTTATAGAGTGAATAAACTTGAACATGCGTGTTCAGTCAGCACAGGATCATATTACACTAATATTCGCCCATGCCTGCGTTGCACTGCTTTTTCCTACCCGGTTGATTTAGTTCTTCATTAGCCTGCGGCTCTTTGTGTTGACACAGTGGGGTAAACGGAGATACTTTCAGGCTGAATTCCTGACGAACATGTTCGTGCAGCCTGTTGTTTGGAATCGCTCTTTTTCTTCTTCCCCCGCTGACTGATAGTGTCATTTCCGAGCCAAGAGCTCAGTGACCTTTTCTTCAGTTCATAGAGCAATTTAATAAATAAATAAATAAATAAATAAATAATAAAAAATAATAGATTTTTTTTTTTTTTTTTTTTTTTTTAAACAATTAAAAAAAAAAAAAGTCCCTCTACTGGCCACACAAACACACTGCAGATATATCACTTAACACACTGTGGCGAGTGTTCACCTGTCCCTCATCCTGATAATGGATTACTACAGGGAGGTTTCAGCTTCGCCGTCATCGTCTTACAAGCAGCGAGGTTCAAGGCTTAATGAAACAAGCCTGGCTCGTGTTCCTCAGGGAGTCCCTCTCAGTCCAGTGCACAATCTCAGTCTTTAATTGCCTTCTCTTTTGTGGTGGCGTAAACATGTGCTTTATGGGACGTGTTTACATTTGACTCAGTACCAGTCTTGCCTCTCTCCGTGCCACTAAAGCGTTTGCCCCGGAGCTACCAGTCGAAAAGAAAGCTTTTGTTTATTTTTTGTTGTAAAAGACACTGTTAGCTGTCAAACTAATTCAAAATAGATGGGATTTCTGTTTAACTTTCGAACGTCTTATTCAAGCACGCCAACAAACGGGGAAAAAAAAAAAAATTTAAAAAAAAATCGATTTATGGCTTTTAATCAAAAACAGTTTGCTTCCTGTCAATAAAGCAGCGTGAATCAAAGAGATTTCTGTGTAAAAAAAATATTTCACAACCAGCTCACTGGAAACAACAACGGCTTTTTTTTCTTTTCTTTTTTTCTTTTTTTTTTTTTTTTTTTGGCAGAGTGACACTGCGAGACTTAATCTATCATGTAAAGCTTTCCAGAGCGTTATGCAATAGAACTGGGCGGAAAAGAAAAGGGAGGTCGAATTTGCTGAGAGTGGCGCGCTGTTTTATCTTGTAACGCATCAGCTTTGAAATTCCGACTGTTTCCTTGTTTCTGCTCCAGTGCAAGACCTTCCTCTTTTTCCCCCCTCGCTCCAATCTCCAATCTCCTTCTCAGTGTTATTAATTTCCATCAAATGCCTTCGTGAGTACCTCCTTCTGCACACGAGCGTGGATCTGCGCTGATCTGCGAAACCCAACCCGCTCCTTTCAGAAGGCCTGCGGAACAAGACCTCGTTCAAGCGCAGATGCCTGGTGTATTTAACGTGTATTGAGGTTGTTTTTGGTTTTTTTTTGTTTGTTTTTTTAAGAGGTGGGCTTTTCTCTAGCTTCAAGCATGACGATGAGTCGGAAAAGCCGTTTAAACAAAATCGTACACGTTCTCCTTTTAAACAAATGACTGAGTTGTTTCTCTCTCTCTCTCACTCAAAATACCTCTTTAATTCAAAGTCATAGGCCCTTTTGTGGTTGCTGAATGACTCCAGGCATCTGGCAGTCTCAACACAATGAAGTCCAGAATACCGAATTATGATCGTTCCCTTTCCTCCAGCTCCAGCGTCGGTGTCTGCAAACAAACGAGTAAAAAAAGCATAACAAAGTTTTTACAGCTCTGTCATGATTGCCTGCTGTCGGTCTAAATTACTTCAACAGCGTTACGCTTAAATGATAACAAAGTATAACATTTAACACGCTTAAAGGATAAGCTCAGGATGGAAAGGGTTTGAAAATCCAACATTGGTCTTGGTCCCGAGACCAGATGTTCGATTTTCCTTGAGCAGAGGAAAGTTAGGAGGGGAATCCAGAGCGCTTCACTGGTAGTCTCTCGGCTTTCCACACATTCCTAAATTACCATGTAATATAAGAGCCCTTTTTTTTTTTTTTTTTTCGCCAGAGAGCCACAGTCAATCCACCACAGTTACAGTCCTGTTACAGACACAAAAATAATGTTTGCACTGTTGGAAGTAGACGAATGCTCCCTTCTGAGCTCATAATGATAACGTAGAATCAGTCGCAATCTGATATGAACCCTTTTTAAAGGGAACCAGTTGAGCATTTTTACCTCGCTTATTGTGCCCGGCCTCATATCCATGCAAATGCTACACTTTACTTTGTTTCCATGGTACTCGTGTCATTTTTTAACCGTTGCTCCCTATATCATTTACATGAAAATACTTCCTCTTTAGAAACTTGACACTTGAGCACTAACAGCATGCTTCCTGCGTGTTTCAGCGCAGAGCACGACCTATAGTTCAACCTCATTATCTGTTGTTACACTTCAGATTCTTTTCAAGCCTCGCTCGGTGCCATTACATAACACGATTTTTCTCATGTGCGTATTACTAATTCCTCCACCCTGTGCCTTTATTTCCTTATATATATATTTTTTTTTATATAGCTAGTCTGCTTTTTGTTTGGTTTTTTTTTTTTTTTTTTTTCAATTACAATGGAAGGAATGCCGAGAAATGTGTTTTTACTTGTTAAAATTGCCACATCCCATCTGTTCTGACTGTCACTTTGAAAGTGCAGCCATATATGAATGATTCAATGCACGTCTGGTTGCTCATACTGTACATTACCACAAAGGTTCTAGTTTCTGAAGTCAGATTCTTGCAAGCAGTACTCGATTACACCGATAAGATAAACTTACACATTGCATTTCAAAGCATTCGATAGATGTGTTAGATTTATTAAAGTTCAGAGTGTACACTGAATACTTTATGCTTCCTGCCCATAAACCACAAGCCCATAAAAAGGTCACTGCAGTCAGTAACTTTCATTGTCCCATGATTAGAAGCATAACATGGTGCTTCTGAGTCACAGTATGGAGTGTGATAAAAGAATTCCTCATTACAGTAAGGTTGTAAAAGACATGATAATTATATTGCGTTCGGATTCAGATATATCGGGACGTTTTGTCCCAATATTTTTTAGATCGTCTGAACCTTCTTGCCTTTAATAAAATAAAACCACCAACACACGATACATTTCTGAAACCCTTAAGCTGTTGACTATCAAATGTTTATATAATATTACAAAGAAGCCTGGCTTACCCTTTTGTCAGTGCTGATTTGAAAACTTTTTGGAAGCATTTGGTACAGCAGGTTAGGGAAGTTAATAATTTCACTCGTTTAGGCCTCTACTAACATTGTTAGTGACACACAGTTCAAATATGGGCCACACCCAAAATGGCAAAAATATTATTAACACGTAATCATTGGTCAGAAAATGAGCTAGAATGAAATGAAATGCAGGCCTGAGACCTCGCGTGCCACCATTTGCTCGTTTATGTTTGCTACAGTGAACTGTTTAGGGGGAAAAACAGTTTAGAGTCTTCTTGTACGCAAAGGTAAAAATCATGCTAAAATGTTTGATGAAAAATTCAAACTAACACATGTCTGGGTTTATAAAATATTCCAAAAATATCATATGGGATGGGTTTTTTTTTTTTTTTTCTTGAAAGATTAGTCATTATTTGGTTATCTGCCACACCTGATGTGGCCCTGATAACAAGCTCATAAATGGAACCAGGAGTGATAAAGCATGGCGAGATCTACAGTATGAAATGTTGTGAGTCTCACGGTAAACGAGCGAGAAAATCTACTACAAGGAAAAGCAAAAATATCATGCAGGGGTTTCTGTCAGAAATCGCATAGCTGGTCTTCATCAGGCCAACTGTAGCTTTTCTGAAATTCGCTCTTCTTTCTCGATCAACTATTAAGAAAATAGGTCAACGCTTTGAAACAACAGGTAATGTTACCAAAATGAAAGCATCTGTAAGGCCCAAAGCAGGGGCGTTAGCTGGACTGTGAATTATCCGGAGCTGAGCCTAGATACTTCTCCATCAAAAAACCTTTTAAAAACGTACTTATAAATAGACTAATACTTCTTAATAGAGGGATAATTGCTTAGAATTTAACAAAAAGTTGGATTTACCATAAAACTTGCCTCTGTGTTATTACGCTGTGTTTGCAGGACTAGTAGACCGCTAAAATATAAAACCTTTTGTCTATCCAACAGAGACTAGGCTAGTTTGGTCTCGCTAGCCAAGGGGAGGCATGACTAATCTATCATTGTATGGGTTTAGCTGCTACAGTGCCATGCAAAGTACATTATCTGTCCTTATGCTTTGCCCATATCATGTTCACGTAACTTGGAACTCGTTTAGAAATGTACACACCTTGTTTTCCTGCTCAGCATGAGAGGATGTTACTGTTTCAGTTTCAAACCCTTCATTGGTAAATAAATAAATAAACAAATAAATAAATAAATCAGCATATAATCATTTCCCCCTCACACTAACTGACTGTGTGAGCTAACGTTTGGCAGAATTGAGAGCTTTCAACCGATAAAACGTGAGCATTTCCGCGTGTTTTCCTGTAAACCCTGTCTGATTGGTCTCGCCTCCGTTCACCGAAGATACAAAATTACGACACTGCCGTCTTCTTTTACTGATGTTCAGTAAGTGGAGAAATATTCAGAGCTAAAGAAAAATCTTCTGGGCTACAGCCCCGAAAAGCCCAGGAGTTACACTCCTGGCCCAAATCCTGATTGTGCAGGGATGACCACCTGCTGAAATTTACAGTTCTCAAAGACAAAAGGAAAAAAAAAAAAAAAGCCTACAAAAACGGAATTCCAGACCTCAGAAAACAAGACTCTTTCAAGAAGAACAATAACCAGAAGGTTATCTATTGCAGGTTTTGTGTCTAGAAAAAAAAAAAAAAGAGCCATTGCTGTCTCAGAAAAACATTAAAGACAGAATGCAGTTTTTGGCAGAATATGGAAAGTTTGATTGAGAGTGGTTCAGCAGAGTTGTGTAGAGTGATGAATCATGGTTTGAGTTGCATACTGACGCGCCAGAGAGGTGAGAAATACAATAGTGAATGCATCTCTACCACAGTTAAGCGTGGAGGAAGAGGTGCCATGGTGTGGGGAGCATTTTTCATCTGCTGGTACTGGTGAGCTGCTTCACCGTTAAGGCTTGCTTCACACAATTGAAAAGTTTGTTTTCTAACAAATCGGATGTTATTCTTTTTCAACAAGACAACGGTCCTGCCCAAACTGCAAAGACCACCAAAAAGTGTCTTGAGAACAAGTCCATCAGACTCATGTTTTGTCCTGGTCACAGTCCAGAACCTTATAGAGAATATTTAGTCTCACATTAAACACAAACTAACCAGGAAACATTTTTCAACCACTCAACTGTTTGAAGCCATCAACACAGAATGGAACAACATTGATTCTTCTGTAAAAATCTGTCCACAAGTTTACCCTTAAACATTTAAAGAAACCAAAAGTTACTTTATCTATTTGTTTAATTCTTGCTGATTTCCTGACCAATGATTTGTTGTTAAGAACATTAAAAGCTTAATATTTTGCCATTTTGGGCTTGGGCCATTTTTTTTTTTTTTTTATCCAGGAGTATATTATCGTATTTATTTGGCATCAGTAAATCATATTTTATTATCAGCGCTTGAAAGAATCTTCTCCAAATTCAAAGTGAACATATTGTAATATTGCATGAACATAGTACTGACAAATTGACTACATACTGTATTAAGATGTTGTAGAAAGTAATATTTTATCATTCATTTCTTACAAAAATAGCAAATCCTTAGTAATTTCCAAATTCATAGTCAATCTTTTCTCAAATTCAATGTGAAGAGATGAAGTAAAAATCACAGTGAACACCACGAAAAGGTAAGTAAGTATAAATCTCTAAAATGATATGAACACAGTACATTAAGTAAAAAATACTAGTAGGCCGTTCTATATGTGCCAGTCTACCTTATTCCCCGGTCCAAAAGCCAATCACTGATCACAATTGTTCCCCACTGACCAATCGCTGATCGTCATTGTTCCCCATAACCAATCACTGATCATCATTGTTCCCCATAACCAATCACTGATCATCATTGTTCCCCATGACCAATCACTGATCATCATTGTTCCCCATGACCAATCGCTGATCATCATTGTTCCCCATGACCAATCGCTGATCATCATTGTTCCCCATGACCAATCGCTGATCATCATTGTTCCCCATGACCAATCGCTGATCATCATTGTTCTCCATGACCAGTCGCTGATCATCATTGTTCTCCATGACCAATCGCTGATCATCGTTCCCCACTGACCAATCACTGATCATCATTGTTCCCCACTGACCAATCACTGATCATCGTTCCCCACTGACCAATC
>JANDJT010000032.1:19286221-19300236 GCA_024331685.1 Stegophilus panzeri | reverse complement strand
TCAGTAAACTCTTATTTCAGACCCCAAAACAAACACGTTTCGATTCTCCACGCGTTCGAGGCGCAAGTGCGTGACTCTTTAGTGTCTTAAGGATATATTTTTTTCTCATTAAATCCGCAGACGATAACAGGCTCATTATTGCGCATCCGCATGAGATTCAGGTCACACTTCTAACAGAAGGAAGCGTCCGTCCGTCCCTCCGTCTCTCCGTCTGTCTGTCTGCTTTTAAAGAAAAAAAAAAACAACAAAAAAACAACTCCTCCTCACATTGATATCAGCATCACATCCGCCAGCGCCTCTGCTCTCACGTGACTCGAAGCAAATTGTTTGTGGAAATATGAAAAGTAGGTTAAAGATGTGGACAATAGCTCTTATGTTGTGGCGTATAGACGACTTGAACTCCACCCTGATCAAACAGGATTCTCTCACACGTACGCTAGAGGTGTAATCTGACATCAAGGGAGGGATTTCCGAGCTTATCGAGGGCTGTTCGATGAAGTAGTTGCATCGTTTAGATGGTTTATGGGAGGTCTTTAAGTAAAGTAGCAGTGCAGTATATCTGACAAGTCTTCCTTTGGTACTTTTTCTTTCTCTTTCTCTCTCTCTCTCTCTCTCTCTCTCTCTCTCTTTTTTTTTTTTTTTTTAAAGATCGGACATAATTACTCCAGCAGATCTGAACGATAGCACTTAATTGTCTCTCTTTTAAAGATTATTACTTGTCACACCGTATGAGACGATCCCGATAAAATATCGGCCGAATTCTCTGACAGAACTGCGTGATGCGTTCGGATGAAGTATCGGAGATCCTTTAACGATAGACCTCCGATTCAAGATTAATCAGCCGTGACCCAGAAAACGTGCTCGCATAAACAGAAACGTTTTAAACTCCAAACGAGCTTGAGGAAATGAGGATAATTCTTTTTTTGTTGTTGTTGTTGTTGTTGTTGTTGTTCATTAGTACATCCTGCTATTACCGCTACTGTATTTGTAGCTGTTTTGCATAATCATATGCCGTCCTCCTACTGGTGGCTTTTATATGAGAGTCATAGCAGCGATTTAAATAAAACATTTCAAACGTTACCAGAAGGTTGTCGCCTGCTGTCTTTGGTTGCTGTGGCACTAAATCAACTCACGACCAAGTCATAATTTTACAATGTGCGATGACTTGTGTATAAAAGTTAGCATGAGCCAAACCGAAAGAGAGAGAAAAAAAAAAGAAAAAAAAATCAAATCCTCCAGATGTACAGACGTTTCTAAAAGGCTGATTAATTTAGTACTCATGTGCGTATGCAGCGTGCGCTCCTGACACCGCTCATCTGCATTCAGTGACGCCCACGAAACTCCATAAAAGGTAAAGGTTATGGTAAAGGATGAACATTTTAGAAGTGGAAGTTATTTTGACTCACTTCTGTACCAGTGAAATATTTAATCATACGTCATGTCAGTTAGGGCCGCATGATATTGAAGAAGAACGCGATGTATGATAACTTGTTAAATAATGCGATACGATAGTGCTATAAGTGTGTAAAATCAATTCAAATGATGGATACAGCTGTGTGCCCAAAAGGTTTGCATACCCCTTGCAGAATCTGGTAAATCTTAATACTGTTAACAAAATAAGATTGTTCATTAACATCCCTTGTTGTTGTTTTTTTATGTAGTGTTGACCTGAATAAGATATTTCACATAACAGATGTTTACATATAGTCCACAAGACAGGATAATAGCTGAATTCCAAAGTTTACACACCCTTGGTTCTTAATCCTGTGTGTCGTTAACTGGATGATCAACGACTGTGTTTATGTTTTGTGAGAGTTGTTCATGAGTCCCTCGTTTGTCCCGAGCAGTTAAACCGCCCCACTGTTCTTCAGGAAAATCCTTTTCTTTACTTTTCCAGCACCTTCAGCATATTTGACTCCTTTCCAACATATATGATGCCGAGATCCATCTTTTCACGCTGAGGACAACCGAGCGTCTCGTACACGACTGTTACAAAATGTGCAGACATTCACCGATACTCAAGAAGGCAACACGATACATTGAGCCGGGGGTGTAAACTTTTGAACCATCTGTGTAAATTGTTATTTTGTTTAAAGATCTTTTTTTTTTTCCATTTAGTACTGCCCTTCACACGCTAAATAAGATAGATACATGATAGAAGACAAAATACTAACAAATTACACCAGTCATCATGTACAAAAGTTTACACCCCCCTGGTTCTTAATGTATCATGTAATAAGTTTCATTGTCCCTTTATTGTTGACTTTACATAGAAACATCCTGAACAAATTGAACATATTGAAGGTTTTACATCATGATATATTGTGTACTGTTAACATGGTGTCATATTTTTGGTCATTTTGTACACCCTTATCTCACATTAGGAAAGAAAGTGTTTAACGCGACCGCTACGTTTTAACATGTGCCATGTCGGCGCTTCACAGCTCCAGGGCCCTGGGTTTGATCCTGAGCTTGGGTTACTGCCTGGGTGAAGTTTCACATGTTCTGCACATGATCCTGTGGGTTTCCTCAGGGTTCTGCGCTTTCCTTCCACCTCCCATGCCAGGAGGTGTATTGACTAAGATGAATTGCCACTAGAGGTGAATGTGTGTGTGTGTGTGTGTGTGTGTGGATGTGCGCATGTGTGCATGGTGCCCTGAGTACCTTTCACGGTGTACTCGTGTCTCACAACCAGTGTTATGCAACGGCTCCACGGCCGAAGACGGATGAATAGATAAACCAGTTACATCATCTGGTAGTAATTAAGTAATCATTTATTTGAATATTTCGTTGAGTTCAAGTGAATCGTTAAACCACAACAACAAAAAAAAACCCCCAGAAAATTCAAACGATAGAGTGTGTTTTGATGTTCTCATATGAACCCGTCACTTCATTCTTCCATCCATTCCTCACAGACATTCTCATCCCCTCTTCTTATGACCCACGGCTCCCGTCCGTAGCAGTAAACGGAGATGGACGGTGCGTTTCGTAGCGTTCCGTTTCGTCTCCACGTCCCGCTTCCGAGTCGCAGAAAACTCCTGCTATCATTCAGCTAGCTGGTCGCCCATCAGCAGCTAAACCGACAGCAGTAATTCATCTGAGCTAACCGTGTTTGGTGTGGAGTCGCCGGACGTATCGACGGGTTTCAGAGGAACGCCACGCCATCCACATCCAAAAAGCCTCAGTGTGCCATTTGACCTGGCACCGAGAATCTGTCCGAGCTTCATTCTCACATGTCGTGGAAATGACACTTGGCGAAGCGTTCGTGCTGGACACAGGCAGGAGGCTAACACAGAATAGGGTGGGGGGTAAAAAAAAAAAAAAAAAACAGATGAGACTCTAACTCGCCTGGCCAAAGTAATGTATTCCACACCAAATACAAATTCTGTTGCTACACCCGAATAACCAGCGGGAAATTACGGCCCATATTCCGGCTGCGTAGAAAAATAAAACACGATTATTCAGACGCTTTGACTATTTCTTTATGTTTCACACGATCATATTTCAGAGGCTGTGCCGGCTTTTATTTATTTATTTATTTATTTATTTATTTATTTATTCGTACTCTGTGCGAGGAAACAGATTGTGCGCATTCATTTTAAAGACAGCGCTGCTGCTCGGTTAAAGCATATGAAAAAGACACTTAGAGACGTGTGTTTACAGCGAGTAACCAACCCAAACAGCCATTATTTTTGCAAAACGATCATTTCATTTTCCTTTTAAAAAAAAAAAAAAAATGGCACCAGGCTCTCGGTGCCCATACAGTGGAGCTCTGTGGCTCTGCCTGTTTGCTTTTTTTTTTTTTTTTTTTTTTTTTAAATTTTATGTTTTATAGTCATCATGTTTTGATTATTGGCAAGCCCATCTGGAAGTTTACAGGGCTTATTGTCCACTAATCTGCTCATATCGTTATTCCCCCTATGACTAAAGCATGGAGCGGTGCCAGCGTTTTTTTTTTTTGTTTTTTTTTTTTTCTAAATCCACAAGCCGGGTATTGATGTGGAAAAAGTCTGTTAGTTTGCTAATAACAGTGACGCAGGTTTTCTGTGCAGTGTTTTTCTTGTACATGAGGAAAAGAGACGGGGGTGGGGGGGGGGTTAGTTGAAATATTACGCGCGGTAAACTTTTTCAGTCCTGTTTGTTTTTCGTCGCTTTGCTCCATTTCCGTTGCTACCAGCAGATTAGATGCATGACCCAGGGAGATAGTAGTAATGGCAGCTCGGCTTATAGGGCAGCGCGGACGTCTCCCGGGCCTGACCTTACAGGAAGGGAATATTTTATTGTGTGTGTCTGAAACAACATTCGAACGTGTCTTTAGCATGGTGGTGGTGGTGGTGGTGGGGATCTAAAGAGATTTATGAACATGAAAAATCATTCTTAAATAGTGGAAATTCAATTAAAAATGATAGTCCTGTTGCATTAGTGAGCCCTCCACCTCCAGGCAAGCGTTGTGGAATCATGCATTTATACCTGACGAGGCTGTGTGTGTCAGGGGAAAAAAAAGCACAATGTGGCTTTTTATGGTCTGTGCAGTGCCAAGCCCCATTCAGTCAGGATGACTAATCTGTTATTATCGCCAGCCAATCATTTCGCATTGGGCAAGCAGCAGGACTGGGGGTTGCGAAACTCAAGAAGGCTTCCTTTCTTAAATATTAAACACTCTGGTTTTTTTTTTTTTTTTTACACACACACACACACACTCTATATCTCAGGTCTAATTAATCCCCTTATTTGCCGGAGGATTCCTCACAGCATTCAGCGTGCTGCTTAAGTTTCCTCAAATCCGAAAGCGCTGTGCGCTGCAGAAATATCGTGCATGTGAAGTGTTTAATTATTCTCAAATCCGATTTAGTTTGGCTCCGATTAATATCGAGTTATTTATGTGTGCTAAGATGTAGCTTAAGGTTGTAGATGTTTCTTTTGAAACACAAAACGTGTGTGTGTGTGTGTGTGTGTGTGTGTGTGTGTGTGTGTATGTGTGTGTGTTCATCCTTCCCCCTCTCCCCCCCATCATTGAAAAGGAGCCCTGGCTGATTTGTAGCCTGTTGCAGGGATGAAATCAGTTGTTGTTGTTTGGTTTTTTTTTGCAGTGAGTAATGCGTGTGACAAATTTCCCGCTGCGCCCGCACCACCTGACGTCACGCTGCCCAGGAAGCTCTCAGTTCCACGTTTATCCACGCTCTCGCCGCTGTCGGCGACGAATCAGCGGACCATCCCTTGACGCCTTTGACCTTCAAATCCTGTGCGAGCCCAGAAATCAGCGCGTATTATATATTCGGCGCGTTCAAGCACGACGAGGATCTCTAGAACCGTCTATAACATGAAAATCGGTCCGAGAAAAGTAGCATCTTGATCGTTAGTAGCAGATAATGATTTCTCAGCTGTGTTCGTGGAATAGCACGGATTCCATTACAGCTGAATTTCAGCAGTGTTCTGCTGTAGTAAAAGCCATTTGTTGTCAGTGACAGTGCCCTCGTTTGCTTTCCGCCTGTTTCCAATATATATATATATAAATAAATAAATGCAGCGTGACGCTTAAATTTGGCACTTGACACATTTAAAAAGTGGGCGCCATTACTTTATCAACTGTAATCAGGCTCAGTGTGTGAGTAAAGCAAAAAGCTTGGCTCTTTTTTCCCCCTACAAGGAAAAAAGGAAGCAGCAGTGATCCATACAAAATTGAAAGTCCTTTTTATAAGCACGTTTTTATTTTCGTGTGTGTGTGTGTGTGTGTGTGTGTGTGTGTGTGACAGCTCCTATAATTATGAACGATTTCTTCTATGGGCAGTAATTGAAAAGGCCTTGTCTGCCAGCATCTGTGGAAGACGCAATCGACACAATGGCACATTGATAGCATGGTATCTTCTTATCCCCTCCTGGCATCTAATCCTCTGCTTTTGTGTCACATCCTAAATACTTTTTAATTGGCTTCGTTGAGTAAATGCTTTTCTTCAGCACTATTCTCTCAGCTCAGTGTAATCATTTCTCCCACTCACGTGCGAAAATAGAGAGCTGCCGTTGTTCTAGCGCGCGAGAATATAACGTGACGTTTTCTTAAGCCGGCTCGCGAGGATCGTTCAGACGCCTACGTCACTCGTCTTTCGTGTCAGGTTTATTTATCCGTTTATTTTTTCGGGGACACCCGAGAGCCGAGTTAATACATATTTAAATTGCTTATTAAAAAAAAAAGCGGGCCGCAAAGAAATATCCGATTTTGGCGTCATGAGATTCCGTGAGATTCGCGGCTAATTCCGTTAGCTGTTGCGTCGCGTTTAGCCTCGGATTAAGTCAGAGATATGATCGGATTTATACAGTTCAACATGTCAGGATCCATTACTGGACCTAATATGTAATATTCTGTCTCAAAGTGTAATGGGACTTTAGTTTATCTTTGACTCGTCTTACATGAGTAAATCATTATGAAAGCTGTATAGAGTGTACATGAAGTGTCTGTTAATCTGTGTACTGTGTTACTAGAAATCTTAACGACCCTGTGAAATCGATCGACGGGTTGAATTTCCACTGAATCAGAAAGTCAGGGTGGGACGTATCGAGTGGCTCCTCCCCCTTTTTAAATCGCCAACAGCGTTTAGTTTACCTCGCTGTCTGTCAGGTACGGCTTAGGTACAATATCGATGCGTTGGATTCACTTCTTAATCCACGTACAGTCGGAAAACTGAATAAAACGTGCGTTCGAACAGCCACGGACACGTTTACGACCCGCGCTCGCCGATACGATTTCTCTCGCTCAGCGTCGGCAGCTTCCAAGGTGACTTTTATAAGGTCGGGGGCGGGACCCTTCGGATTCTAGAGAGCATTCGATTGGACGGAAAATCTGACGAGAAGCTGCAGTGCAGAATGATGTCATCAAAATTATTGGTCCATATTGGTGGTAAAGAGAGACTGTAAATTTTGAATCCATATGACTTCTTGTGTCATTGTTTTGGAGTGCACTAGCTTATAGATAACCATAAAGCGCACCTATTACGGTTTTGAAACGTGCCTAATTTTGTTTTAAAGGTCTCGTACAATAGATCTACACGCATCCGAGGTCAAAAAACACTTTAACGTGCTCATAATTTAAACTGCAGCGTTACCTTTTTTCCCCTCAGTGTCACAAACTAAGCATTAAATGATCCGTTCTAAAGGATTCGTTCTAAACTCCTCCTTTCAGAGAGCGTACTCTGCTCTGATTGGTCAGATGTCCCAGTCTGTTGTGATTGGTCTACCGCTGTCAGCGAGCAGCCGATGAAGACCAGAGGCGGGGTTTTTGTTACAAAACCTACGTAGGTTAGTACAGGAAGTAAGTCTGGAATCACTAACGACTCGATTCAGCTGTTCAGAATCGGTTCATTCGTTTGGGAATCAATAACTCCGTTTGTCCTGCGCTTTGATTTTTGAAACTTTGCAGACGTTTTTACATTCACAAACAGCTCCATAACACACTACATGAAAGGTAATATCTGAAAAACCATAATGGGTGCACTTTAAGGCTAACATAGTTACACTAAAAGCCATAAAACTTCAATTTTGATTTCATGGAATTTAAAAAACACACAACGACTGTTCAACGAAGATCATTTTTATATCAACTTTATATAAATATATATATATATATATATATATATATATATATATATAAAAACCTCACTAAAGCTTACAGAACCCGACAGTATTGCTCAGAATGACATCATTGTTTTTGCGACACTGTCTCATACTTAATATAGAATATAAATAAAACATCCGTGTGTGATTTGAACACACTGGATGTTGTATCGGCGCTATTTCTACTAAAAACATCGCAGCAGCAGCCTGAGACGCTCTCAGCACAAGGTCAACTACAACACGCACTCGCTGACACGACCGACGATGACGAATGGAGAAGCACGGAGCCAAACTGCAGCATGGTGCACCATCTCCAGTACACAGCAGCATTTCTTAAGCCTTTTTATACCCACACACCTCCTCTAGTCAAATACCAAACACCTCCTCTGTGTAAAAGAGCAGCTTACTCAAAATCTTCCCTTTCCTGCAGCAGCGACAGTAAATGAGGAAGTTCTAATGTGGTTACTAAAATAACTGTCATGTGCATGTTGAACAACAGCAGAGTTTCCGTAAGAAAGCCGTTCCAGTGATGCTGGCTGCTTTGAAAGAATGATTACAAAATACGTTTACTGAGTCTGAACACGCTGCGAGTGTGACAGAACCATTACGACAGCAAGCCCACGTTATGCTCGAGTCATCTGACACTGAACAGAAGTGGGAAGAAAAACAAGATTAACCAATGGAGAGGAGTTGACGCTTTAACTGTTATTCATGATATTTATGTTATTATGGGCGTACGGTGGCTTAGTGGTTAGTACGTTCGCCTCACACCTCCAGGGTCGGGGGTCTGATTCCCACCGTGGCCCTGTGTGTGCGGAGTTTGCATGTTTTCCCCGTGCTGCAGGGGTTTCCTCCGGGTACTCCGGTTTCCTCCCCCAGTCCAAAGACATTGTGCCCTGCAATGGATTGGCACCCTGTCCAGGGTGTACCCCGCCTTGTGCCCGATGCTCCCTGGGATAGGCTCCAGGTTTCCCCGTGGCCCTGAAGGAAGGATAAGCGGTATAGAAGATGGATGGATGGATGTTGTTATTATTATCCGAGCATACGTACAGCTTATATAGACAACTCGGTCTCGGAGAAAAAACAAAAAACAAAACTTCTCTGCAGCAGCTTATCTGCAGTTGCCTAGCAACATATCAAACTTTCACTCGAATGCTCTGTATGATGTTCTGCCGCAGCGTATTTTACCCTCTGAATCGACACTACTTCTATAAGATCGACATGTAATAAATAATGTGACCTTTTTATTTAACATATCGAGCTTCAGGAGTAACGTCTGTGCTTTTCACGACATGTGATTAGACTTGAAACGTTTCCTCTTCTCTGCGAACGCTGATTGTTTTTAGGTGGTGAATTCTTTCCACTTCTGAGAATACGAATTTTGTATTCAAGCCTTACGTTTGCTGAGAAGATGGAGAACTTTCCTGAAGTGGGCAATACTCAATAAGTTTGTTTTTTTTTTAAATGTCAAATGATTCATTCTGTATTATACTTACTTAAATACGCAGTTTTAGCGGTTAGCTTGGTTAAAATGCGCTGCGGCAGAACGTCTCATACGTCTGATACGTATCCTTGCACCAGAATGTCGATATTAAAAGTTTTTAAGGTGCTGCACATGTTACATGTGAACTTTTTTTTTTTTTTTTTCTTCTGTGAAACTGAGTTGATGAACTACTGATGAACCCTTTCTAGCAGTACACTGGCGTTCTATTCACTTATCTGGCATTTTTCAATCAGTATAAACAAATGAATTACTTTACTCCTCAAGTCTGTTATAAGATTAGTCAGGACACCGTTGGGTTCCTGTGTGTAGAGTATCGTGACTCTGTGGCCCTGTTTACACTAGTGCATTTTTGTTTTTAAACGAAAACGGTCCTCGTCCACACTGGCGTTTCCGCTGTTTCAGAAACGATCCTCGTCCACACTATACGACCGAATACGCATGTCACGTGACCATTCATGCATACTGGGCGTGAGTGTACAAGTGTAAACAGGAAGTTGGTTGCTAGTCCAAAGCGGTGTTCCATGTAGGACTTACGCCGCTTGAAATGAGATTTGTTGCCGATCGTTCTAATCGTACCTCGCCTCTTGCGCATGTAGGCAGCTGCAGTTTTATAAAATACAGAACTGAACCGCACAGTGGCTGCTCAGAATGACGACAAAGCCAGCGAAGCTTGCGGTTCAGTCTCCGTGTTGTTGTGTATACGATCAAGGTAGCGTAATGGGCGTATGGTAGGGGCTTGACGAATATCGGGGAAGGATACGCAGTGATCCAGAAGACCCAATCAGGGGGGGCGAACGTGGCCAAAGCCACACCTTCATTTTCAAAAGTTTTGGTGCGTTTACCCTGAAACGCGAGCCCGGAGTTTTCAAACTAAAACGGGGTCTCCGGCGTTTCCAAAAGTCTCCGTTTTTCGAGGGACGGAAACGCCGGAGTAGTGTAGACGACAGGCGTAACCGTAGCAACAGTTATGCGTTTTAAAACGAAAACGCACTAGTGTAAACAGGGCCTAAGTGCTTGCACTGGAAACTCCTTCCATAGACGCTAAATAAATGTCTCCTTACAGGGAACTTCGCTGTGTCGGTCATATATTTGTTCAACAACAAGATGTCTTCTTAAGCTGTTTATTATTAGCCTTAGTTGCTGTGGAGCATCTGCAGTACAAGTCCCTGTGAATGAGTTGTTACTATAGAAACAATAACACATTAACATAAACCAGTGATTGGAATTACAAGCTGGCATTTGTGTCGCAGCTGCTGTTATAGAAAATGACTCAATGCCTTTAGATTTGAGAATTCAAACGCTCTGTGGTATAATTAATATTGCACAACAGTAGTAGATTTGCATTCGTGTTAAGTGGTGACGCCTGACTCTACTGGTTAAGGTAAGAATGTTTTTTTCTCTTCTTCACTGCTTCCTAATGCACTGTTCTAACCAGCTGTGAGTCAGTAATATGTCTCTTACGAGCAAAAACGCAATAATAGCAAGTCCTGCTTGTCACGTAAAAGTGTTTTGAGAACCAGTTCATGCTGCAAACAAGCGCTCCCTTTAGTGTGCCAGTGGCTGTATCACTTTTAAAAGCAGTGCTGACGGCGAGCAACAACACAACACTCGGATGATCAAAGCGAACGGAAGACAGACGTCTTCATACCTGTGGCAGAGGCTGACAGACCTTAAAGCCCGGCTCTGACCTCAGGGGTAAAAAAAAAATCACTGGTACGTCATGGGGACGCCCGTCTCATTCATCTATCGTTCTCTTGTTCTAGCTGAGGCTGGAAGGCTGGCCAGGCTTGCCAGGCTAAAACCCAACCATGTGTCTGCTTTAATTATCACCTGTGTGAACAAACTGGCTACAAGTCATTTATGCCTGCTGATGTGCCAGCACCAGTGCCCACTGCCTCGCCAAAGCCTCTCCTGAGACACTTTAATAGCCGTTATGTGATTAACCTTCACAGAGATGCTGGTTTGATCAGAGCATCGTGGAAGTTTATCCATCAGAAACTTATGTAGGCGGTTACTTTCATTCTCCCACCTATCCACCTACTCATCTGTTCAACTATCCACCCGTCTATTCATGTACCACATCATCCATCCTTTCATTCATCTGTCCATCAAGCTATTCATCCATCCCTCCATTAATTCATTCGTCCATCCTTCTATTCCTCTATCCATTCATCATGTCATTCATCCGCCTATCGATCTACACGTGCCTGTTTATCCTTCCCACAATGCGTTCATTTTCCCATCTATCCATGCTTCATTCATCCCTGCATCCATTTATCCATTCCTCCATTCATTCATCTATCCATCCATCCATCCATCCACCTAAGCATCCATTCATCCATCCATTTCTTTATTCCATATCCATTAAATGCCCATCTATTCATGCACCATATCCATCATCCATCCTTCTGCCTAGCCATATCCATATCCATCCATCTATCTAATACATCCATCCTTCCTTTTATTCCCCCCCCCCAAAAAAAATCTGTTCATTTCTTCATTTATCTACTCACCAATCTATCTATCTATCATCCACCCACCCCACCATTTATCCATGCATCATCCAACCATCCATCCATCCATCCATCCATCAATTCGATTCAACTAGTATAAAAATGTCTTATTTCTATATCTTGGAGCCATCCATCTATTCGATCACCTGTCTATGCATTCACCCATCCATCTATTCCATCATATTAATTCATCATTCACCCAACTACCCTCATATCCATTCATCCATCCACCTATTTTACGCCTTACTGCGTTTTGATTGAACATCTCAGACTTCCGTCTATGCCATCACCTGTCAATACATTCATTCTTTCACCTGCCTGCCCTATCATCCATCCATTTATTCATCAATTCAACCATCATTTTGATCACTCACTCGTTCAGCCCGGTTGCTTTCTCAGAGACTACATGAGATCTTGCCAACTCTGCCGTTCACCACCAGTAATTTCACCAGCCAACTTTTGTTTTTTAAAAGAAGGTACGTACACCGATTGGTACCGTCAACTCTCAATCAGAAAGAAGTTTCAAACCAACTGTCGTCGAGTGAAGGTTTCTTACCAAATTCGTCGCAGATGCTGTCGTTCTCCAGCAGTGTGGGGTGCTCGAATGTGTCCCTGCAGTAGAGAATCTGAGTGCTGCTTGTGAGCGTAGCGATACCCCCCAGAGCTAGTACCACCTGGTCCGTCAGGAGCGAGGCAGGCCGCTCACGGAGCCGTGCGATGATGGAGCGGTAGCGACAGTACTGTGGATAGCTTAGCACCAGGACCCTCTTATCCTCGCCATCATCACCTGCACACACACACAGAGAAAGAAAGATCATCAGAAACGTACTATCTGTTGCTGACTAGGCCAACGTTCCGAAAAAAAAAAAAAGAAAAAAATTCTACAGTTACACTTGCTCAAGGGTCGAGTGATATTTTTGTGTTGTTTCTTACAGCTGAAGTGCGAATGAACAGCAAATCGCTAAGTCAGCTTGCGCAGTGCAAAAAAGGTCACTGCTGATTCTTGCCTTCTTCTCCTACAGTCTCCATATATCTTACTAGGCCTGTGGTATTTCAGAAGCCTGAGGAGGCAGAACCTGAACTCATATAGATTATCTAACATGATAGTGATGAGTGAAGGTTTGCTTAGGTTGAAGCACAGACAGGCGAGATATAATGTTTTACTGTTTTAACATGACGGCCGTCTGTTCGAATTGGCAATAAATAAAAACATTTAAAAAGTAGTAGTGGGGTTCCATCATTCAGTCCTGCACAATCAGAGCTCAAGGCAAGATAGTGCGTAACTCCTGCTTCAGTCATGAGATCCCGCAGTTGTATCAAAAACGTAAATATAAAGGAAAAAAAAAAACCAAAAAAAAAACCCAAATCATACCCCTGATAAAACCCAAGTTCAGAATATGGGCTCTAATAATATGGCACTAAAAACCTTGCAGCCTTCAATAGACTGGAGTGCTTCGGATATGTCAGCAGCTTAGGAGGAGCTGCCAAGGAGCTGTAAAACACAATCCACTCGACTAAGTGAGTTTACATCTGTCACCATGGTCAAAAGACTTTGGATTTGGACAAGTATTCGGAATCCTGAAAAACAGCCAGGTGCATGGAGGACGGTTCTTTTCAGGGTTATGAGTTCATTAGCAAATACCGGGCAAATACTGGAGCTTTTTCAACCCGAAAAAAAAAACAACTAAAAAAAATTAAATAAATAAAATTTTAAAAACTTCATGGTTTTTCTTATTGTTTGTAGAGAGAAGTCCATCGACAACGGGCTTTTGTGCTTGAGCCCCTGGCTAGAGGAACTCGGGCAACTTTAAATGAACTCGAGAGGCTCTGGACAGAAAAAGCAACATGACGCTCTTTGATGTGTCCTGTTTATCTTTTTATAGGACTTTTATTGCATGTCTTAGAGTCACTTAAGGCAGATGCAGAGATGCGGTGCACATACTCACTTCCTCTAAGTGGTGAGTGAAATTGGCCAATTCGCTTAGCACTGTATATAGTATAGTGGCTTTCGCCTTTGTGGAAACTGTCCCTTTGTACCAAGCACAGACCTCCACACATCGATAGAAAACGAATTCATTTACTTTTTCCTCTTGCCCTCTTTCGAGTGTGGCTCGTGCTTGCTTTTACATGTACGCAGGACGGGTTTTAGCACGTGGCCTTGTGGTAGTATTGAGTATTAGTATTAGAGATTAATGCTACGCGTCTGTTTGGTGCGATACCAGCGGGTCCTAGTTTTTGATTTGAGACATATAACGGTAATGGTAAATGGTCTGCACTTATATAGCGCTTTTTTAACCTTAGGGGTTCCAAAGCGCCTTACACTGGTTCTCATTCACCCATTCACACACACACACACACACACACACACACACACACACACACACACCAATGGT
>JANDJT010000032.1:19235160-19237877 GCA_024331685.1 Stegophilus panzeri | reverse complement strand
CTGAGGCCAAGGGTGTACTTACTTCTTCCACAGAAGAATATCAAATCTATTGATATTTCTGTTGAATAAATGATTGAAAAAGCCATGTTTCCTTGCGGTTTTGTTCAAGTATTTATAACTTTATTTATAGGCACTGTTTCAAAGATGTTCAAAGGTTTGCTTGTCCAAATATGTCAAAAAAGGCAACCATTTCCATGGGGTGTACTTATTTTTTTTTCACATGACTGTAATAGCTTATAGGGCATATTTGTGGGCCCTAAGTAAAGTGACACATATTTTAGGCGTAAACGTTTATTAAATCAGTGGCACTTGTAATGGTTTATATTGCTAATATACAGAGATGAACACTAAATTTGCTGAAAGGTTTTGTAGTATGATTTCCTGATAAACACTCTGGAACATTTTGCTTATTAAAAACAAAACAAAACAAAACAAAAAACCACTGGGACTGATTTTCTTTGGTATTTGTGATATAATGACAATGAATATAATGACCACTGTGACATGCTAACAATCTTATAGCACATAGTGAGGATAGCTACAAAGTGTAAAGCATTTAATGATAATGAGTATTTATTGGTCACAGCACAGTGAAATTCAGAGCGCAGGGTCAGCCATGATACAGCGCCCCTGGAGCAGAGAGGGTTAGGGGCCTTGTTCAAGGGCCCAACAGTGGCAGCTTGGCAGCTTTCATAACTAATTATAACATTATGAATGCGTTATAACGTGATATGAATGAATTCACAGTTCATTATAAACACAACCTCCACAGAAAGTTTTTTTTTTTTTTAATTATACGTATATCTATAAAGGCTTTCGTATGTCAGTTTCATAATCCTATATTAAGTATAGATTTAATATCAAATCTGATCACTTCAGGACTGAGAAAGACACTAGACATGTCCATCCGCTTTGGAATAAATTTATAATGCGGTATTCCCTGAGACAACCCTTCCCTCGCCAGAGACCACACACGCTCCTTTTGAAGAACAAGAAAAGTTCTGATCCGCTAAGCCGCACTGAAAAGTAGGTCGGTATAACTCAAGAAAGTGTGGAGACAATTAGTGTTAGTCAGCTGTGCCCTTTCTAATTTGCTGCCTACAGCTTCCCTGATCAGCACGCATGATGCGAATAGGCAAGTAGTTCAGCGTCGAATCCAAACCCTAAACAGCACACAAACGCACCCATCGTTATCTAAACGCTGAAAGTGAAAATGCTAATATTCTCCTTCAATTTCCCTCTTGATTTTAGTGCAGTCATCAGTGCCACGGCGCTCCAGCCCATGAATATGGATAAGCGCGTACCACGTGTGACCCGAATCGACAAGCGGCTCATGTCGTATACCTATAGAAAGGCTTGGAACGCCAAAAATGCACATTTTTCTCCTCTCCTGCACTAAAGAAAACAGTACTCTCCTCCAGTCAATCTGTGTGCTGTAAATAGGCATCAGTAACTCATTCTCAGTGTTCCACGTATTATTTCAACTGTACACCAAGGCACTTTTTATTGTTGACATTACCGAATACGAATCCAAAGACACAAATCCCTGTGTGTGTGGTTTTGTTTTGGTTTTTTTTTTGTTTGTTTTTTTTCTCCCCACAAACCTCCCAGCCACTAAAACCAACTCAAGAATAAGATGTTCCCTTATTTATTTATTTATTTATTTATTTTTAATCTAGTACAGGACAGGAAAAAAAAAAAGATGAATTACAACTCAGATGGGGATCGGTTCAATTACAGAGAGCAGAGAACATGCAGTATTTGAAGACGCGTTAGCGTTCTGTACTCTAGGAAGTATTGGTTATCGCTCTTGAGCAAATATTAGCATTCTAATTAGATTTTCTTTTGTGCCTGGAAGGAACACAAATAAGCAAACATGGCATATCACCAGCGTGCAGTTCGAAACATGAGAAAGTAAATCCGAGCTCCAGAACTTAGACCTTCACGTACGATTATTCAATAGGATATATGCAGAATTCATTTCAAATATTAATATAAGAATTGCCAGCTGCTAATCTTAGGATGGAAGCTAGTGGGGAAGAATACAAGCAGTTGCTGAAGTGAAAGCCAGTATAAGTGTGGAATTTTCTAGAAGAGCAGCTCCGACGGTAGTACCCGACTGCAAGGTTTATATTAATGCGCTCGTTCTAATACATTGTCGTTTCTATAGTAACGGCAGATACATAGAGACTTCCACATCATCTAAGCCTAATAATAAATACATGGCTTTCTGTAAAGAGACATTAATTGAACATTTAACATGTAGAAGGAGACTTTGTATCCATCAGTATTCCCCCCCCCCCGACATGGAAAAGTTTTCAGGACGGAGGATTGTGTGGTTTCTAGGTAACATGACAAGCTGCGTTGTTTTTTTTTTTTTGTTTGTTTGTTTTTTTTGTCTTATTAACTTCAAGAGAGAAAAAAAGGAGAGACTGGTGAGGGAGCAACTGTTTATAGCTGCTAGAACGTAAGTGATAACAGGAACTAACTTGTTTGACCGACCTTTCACTACATTGAATGTAACTATAGACTGATAAAAGTATGACGTTGTTTTATTAATAGAACAGTCTGTAAAAATGTATGCTTGGCAGATTGTTACGGATTAAGAAGAATAAAACACTTCAGGACTTTGCTGTTATAAGAAAATAATCAACTCTGGAGTGGTTCGAGTAACTCCTGATTGTGTCAACCTGCATCAAACCGCTTAGTCGCTGATT
>JANDJT010000032.1:19220160-19232660 GCA_024331685.1 Stegophilus panzeri | reverse complement strand
CACACACACACATATATGTATGTATATGTATATAAATTCAAATTTTGTTCTAGAAAGAAGCATAAGTACACTATATGTCAAAACGTTTGTGGACACCTGAGCATCACACTCATGTGCTTGTTGAACATCCCAATCCAGATATAGTCCCCCTTTGCTGTTATAATAAAAACTATAGAAAAACTCCACTCTTCTGGGAAGGCTTTGCACTAGATTTTGGAGCGTGGCTGTGGGGATTTGTGCTCATTCAGCCACGAGAGCTTTAGTGAGGTCAGACACTGGTGTCAGGTGAAGAGGTCTGAGGTTCATTCGGCATTCCAGCTCATCCCAGACGTGTTCATTGGGGTCGAGGTCAGGGCTCTTTGCAGGTCACTCGAGTTCTTCCACTCCAACCTTGGCACACCATGACTTCATGGACCTCGCTTTAGGCGGTCCATGCCGAAACAGGTTTGGGCCTCTTGGTTCAAGTGAAGGGAAATTGTCATGCTAATTGTGATGTTCCAACTTTGTGGCAGCAGTTTGGGGAAGAACCACATATGGGCGTGATGGTCAGGTGTCCGCATACTTTTGTGCATACAGTGAGTGTATCTGCTAATAGTATAAGAAATGTGTAAAAGCATCGAAAACAGGCCAAATAATCCGATATTTTATTTATAATGATCCCATAATACAAAATATCACTTCACTTCACTTTCTAAGATATAATTTGTAGCCGTGTTTACAGCTTGTTGTCATTAAATATATGAAACAGATGTTTAGGCTTGTTCACATTACTCTTTGGCGGGGGGATTCTTCACTGTTAGCCATAAGACTCTTTGTGAATACAGCCGCAGAACTGGCTTTTTACACCCGCTGTCATTTTCTTTTTTAGTGTGTACTTGACCGATTGAAGATTTGAGATGTGTGCTGACGTAATCAGAGAATCACGTCAATTGCGAATAGCCAGTGCAAGGAGATTTAAATCCTAATCATTAAAAACTGAATTAATGTGACTTCATATAGGGAAAGGAGTCTGTAAAACGTCCAGAGTTGGGTCTCTTTTCATGTACTTGTATCGCATACTGCACTCACAATCAGTTTGGGCACGGATCAGTGCGTAAGCTTCTTTCAGTTATTTGAAAAGCAATCCAATGCGACCTTTAATGTTGGTGAGAAGTCTGTGTTTGCTGCCGGTGCTTCGAGGGAGCTGAGAGTCGAGGTCAGAGGAGGGGGTTCTCACCTCGGGCCCACTGCTCTCAACCCAGCGCTCCATCAATATATGTGTATAATATCATACTGCTCAGTGAATAACACACTGCCCAAAGCGCATGGAACATCCTTGACCAAATGTGAGACAACGTGCTCGTATGTCTACTTGTGCATGAGAGTAATTAACCGGATTAATTTGCCCGGCTGTTAAGCTGTTCCGTCCTTTAGTCACAGACTGAAACGCCGTTCTGCCCAAGGAAAGTGTTCAGGTTCTCATCGTGGGACGAGTGCATTGTTCTGCAGAAAGCGCTCCGCTTTTGAGCCGAACCGAAGCAGCTCTTAACCGTCATGCTCTTTTAGCTCTTTAACCGTCTTGTTCCGTCTCATTCATTCAGGACACACTCTTGTTAATTAGCAACACAGTCGTGCCGTGTATTTTGCAATAAGAATATGTTTTCTATTCATTTCAATTAGTGGCAAAATCAACCTTATTATCACAGTCGAAATTCTCAGCTCTGATTGGTTAGAAGGTGATCCCAGCAAATCACATGTTTATGTTAATGCGTTCGTTCTAGTGCGTTATCGTTTCTACTGTGACGTCTTACGCAGGGACTTGTATGGTGGTTTCACAGAAATGGATAATAAATGTGGGTGATCATTGGTATGGTCAAGTTTTCTTGTGGCCAAGATTTGAATTTGAATTGTCCAGTATCAGCGCTTTGCAGCACTCAAGCTGTAACTTTAGGGTTTTCCAACAGAGAAAAATGAGAGGCTGGTGAGAGAATGATGTAATATAAGTGATCACGAGAACAGGAACTAGTTTTGCAGACGTTCCACAATATTACGTGTTGTGGGCAGTGGTGGCTTTACGGTTAAGGCTCTGGGTTACTGATCGGAAGGTCGGGGGTTCAAGCTGCCACTGTTGGGCCCTTGAGCAAGCGCAAAGCCCTCTGCTCTAGGGGTGACGTATCATGGCTGACCCTGCGCTCTGACCCCAACCTCCTAATGTTCTGGGATATGCAAAGAAAAAAGCATTTCACTGTACTGTAATGTATATGTGACCAATAAGGACTCATTATCATTATGTAACGATATACAAGTAAAAAAATGTCGATGTCATTCTCTAATTAATAAATAATTGTCGGAAAGTTGCTGTGGTGTAAAAGGAATAAAGCACGCTGCATTAAATCTACATTGCTTTGTGCTACATCACACCATACCGTTGTTGATTTATTTATTTTTTTCCTTATAATAGCACATTTTGTCATGTTCATTCCTTACGTATTGCGGTTTGTGGTTTGTACATGTTGTGGGGATCCTCCTGATAGGAACTAAATCAGAGATAGAATGTACGTGACCAACCAAAACAATCGTTTTGTCTTGTATTTTACAAAACAATTTTTCCATGTTAAAATGACCCGAAACGCTTCCAAGGAGGTAACAAAAGCGTTCGCGCTTTCATCCTGCGATTCCCGACGAGCCCAAGAGAGCAGAACTGGCCGCGCTGTCATGGAGGGTTGGCGTAATCTCTCTCCCTTATCAATCACAGTGGCACCAGCCAATCATGGGTGTCTGTGAGCTCACGCATGCAGAAGCGCGTGGATAGCGCTTTCCTCTGAGTCTGTTACTCCGCCCCCGACATCGCACGAGCGCCCGGTCGAGAAGATGCGGTCGGCTTGGAGGAAGCCCGTGTTAGCCTTCGCACACTGGTTGGCGGCTGTCGTGTGACCGGGGAGAGCTGCCTGAACGGGTGTGAACTGGACATGGCTAAAATCAGGGAGAACATTTTAATTTTATAAAAATAAAACTTTTTTTTTTTTTTTCTTTTTTTTTTCCGCTGACTCTGTAACGCACATTTGCGGAGATATCGTTCTCCTGTTCTCGCCACGTCTATAATCATTACGGAATACAGTCGCAGAGCCTAAATTCCTAAAGTTAACTAACAGTAAGAGTCATATAGGCGAGCGAGTCTTCGACCACAGGTTTCAGGGAAAACCTTCCGTTTTAGTTTGTTTACAATTTCTTTTTTTTCTTTTTTTTGTTTTACAAAGAAGGAAAAGAAACACAAATATCATTAGAATTTTTGCATCTGCTATTAATTCTAATCTAAATGAAATGACTTGTTTTTCATTTCTCCTGCCTTGAAGCAATAATCAAAGAACGATTCATGTTTTTTTGTTGTTGTTTTTTTTTTGTTACTGACATGCAAATAAAATGACCACGGACCCTAAGCACGCCTTGATGTTGGATATTTCGTTTCGATCGCTCAGTCTTGTTCAGAAAGTTCTCTGTTAAGTATTTAGTGTTTTTTTTTTTTTTTTTTTGTGTTTTTTTTTCAGTGAAGGGCGCCAGGCTAAATGTGTTCACTTTGTTCTGTGGCTTGAGGTAAGGTTACACAGTACCAAAGTTAGAAATTTGCGAGGAGGAGGAGGAGGAGGAGGAAGAGAGATACTTGTGTTGTTTATGTTTAAAATGTAATCTAGGGTACGTTTGTCCGTTTCATACATGATCCCGGTGGAGGCGTTCCCATTTAGGTCACTAAAACGGCTCCAAGCACAAACGCTGCAAATCAATATTTAACATCCTGTACAGCCCTGGTGATCAGAGTAGAACCGTTCCTAATGATATTTATTTAGCGCCATCATCTCTTTAACTGTCTGGCGAATTGAAGAAGAGAGGAGGGCAGGATAAAAGAGGAAGAAAGAAACATAGATTGCAAATTGGGTCATAAAAACGACATGAATAACCTTGAGAGAGACTGCGGCATTCCTCCCTCCCTTCCCGCTGCTTTTTAATTATATAGGTCAGTGGCACTGATCAATCAGGCCGCGCTTATTTATTTAATCCTCCTCCTCCTCCTCCCAGGGAGATCGCTGTTCCAGAAACGGGCCGCCCGTGACTTCCGCTCTGCAGATAACCGCATTCCCCGCTCCTTATCTTGCGACTTCGATGCTTATATTGCAGCATGTAAATCCCTTGTTAAAGGCACTGTATTTGCATCCTCTGTTCTCTAATTAGCCTGCAAAGGATTTGTTCTTTGCTTTGCATAAAGATTGCAGATTTACATAACCTTATTACATTATTTGGATGTTCATTTAGAAAGATCAATTGGAAAAAAAAAAAAAAGAGAGAGAGAGAGAGAGAGAGAGAGAGAGAGAGAGAGAGAGAATAAAGTTAATCTGCTGCATGATAAAGTGTATTGTGGGTTTCCCAGGAGGGAGGGGGGTCGGGGTGGGGGGGTGCAAAAAAGAAACACATCAGTTCCTCCTGGCGCTTTATTGATTTTTCTTTCCTCTTTGGAATTAATGTTTGCTCTCGATTCGAACGAGCCACGCTTCGCGGATCGCTTCCTTGAAACTATAGCCAGGATGACAGCTTTTAATGCAAGGCCCTTTAAGCAAATTTTAATGGCGTGTCTTTGGACTAGCACCGTTTCCACTGGGCATTACATCGGCTGTTTGTGTCCCTGAAGAGGTCAGTGCTTCATTCGAGACGGCTGGCTGCAGTAAACAATCGCAATATCGAACGGATTATCCTACGCAACCGTTCCGCAGCGCGTCCAGCTTTTCCATACGTAATCCTCCACCCTCACCGCCATCGCACCGAAATCCCAGGGATTTGCCCTGATGGATATTCATAGTCGTCCTGTCTGCGTTTTATCTCCGTATCTGCATTTACATCCTTGATGAAACGTACCTAACGGAAAGGAGTCTGGTTGACACGCTGGGTGTTTTGAAGCTGACAAATCCTAATTAAATCCCTGATTGATCTAATTATTTTAGCGTCGCCGTTTGCACAGAGATTTACAGGCTCATTTGCCCTAGTAAGACGCCATCACGTCTATTGTTTCGCCAGACAAAAGTGTCTGATTTATAGCGGCGGCTCGAGTTTGAACTAATTACGTCAGGAACGATCCTCGATTATAGATAACGTTTGCGCTGTGCGTTTTATCCTCGCCGTAACATCCGTGCCAATCATCAGGGTAAATCTGTCGACTCAGCTATTTGCAGGCTGCAAGCTCCATCAAGGTGTCGTCTAGGTTTGCATAGCAGCTGTAATGGATTTCCTTATTCACTCTGCCCAAGGATGTGTGACTGACCCATATTAAACATTTACAAAGGTTAGCCTTTGCTTTCATAGGTGCGCCGCCTCACGCTCAGGTTCCTCGGCTATTTATAAAGCGCACGAGATGAGAAAGGACGGCTCTTTTCAAGGCTTTGTTTTGGAACAGGGATTTTTTTTTTCTTCCCTCCCCGCCCCTCCCCCCTTTCTTCATTAGGAACTGTGCTATTGATGTAGTTTCATATTCATCTGAGATCTTATTTATGCGTATTTATCACTTTGGATTAGCCTCAGAGAGACACCAAGAGAGAGAGGCAGCATGAAACATGTTTGTTTTGGGCTGAAGGAACCAGTACTTTCAAAGGAACCGAGGCAACAAAAAAAATAGAAATAAAGTAAGCGAAAGCCTCGTGTTTAAATCATCGCTAAAGAATCTGGCTCTCGTTTGGACGGGGTCCAAGCAGTGAAATATCTCGCTGCTGAGAATTTCTGAACATGTAGGGCGTACAGTCCGAGAACTCGGTGCTCGTTGCGAATTATTTTTGCCAGGCAGCATAATTGAAGTTGGCTTTTGGAAGTTAATGAGTTTGGACCTTGAGGGAGAGAATGAGGTCATTTTAGGTCTAAAAGCCAGGAATGAAAAAAAATAAACTAGTCAGCCTTGGTATTCCTTCATCAGTTTATCAGCTTAACTGTGAGAACATAGATTACTACAAGGGTCAACTTTCTTACAAAACCTTTCAGGCATCCAGCAGAGCTTGTTGAACAACGTCTGGTTTCACACACACACACACACACACACACACACACACACACACACACACACACACACAGCATTTTCCCTCACCTGTCTCTGCTAGTAATTGAAACATGCTGCTCTGCTTTGTCCCCCCCCCCAAACCAGAACAATAATTTTGACTGACTGAGATAATCGACAGCTTGATTTGATCCAAAATGCCGCTTTTGGGATCTTTCACTCTCTATAACGAAGCATCCCCAAACTCCACTGCATCCACCCCGGGTTTGGCACTCATCTCTTCTCTCCATTACGTTTAATCACAGGCCTCCAGCCATTTGTTTAACTTCCATTTAGCATCCGAGTCAAACCTGCTGCATTGCCATGCCTCCCTCACTGCGAGCTCGTGATTTACACGCTGTGGCACTTTAGCAGCCGGTCATTACAGCCTCTCTTTGCGTGGAAGTTTGAACTTCTTTATTATGCGGCCTCGTCTGATCCCGAGCGTATTTTCTTCTCTCGGAGCCAAAGGCCCACAATGAGATGGATGGGAAAGTAAAATTGTTGGTGTCACATCCATTTGTCTCAGATATTATTATAGCGGGACTTAGAGCACACCGGGGAGAGCGGGACGTTGTTCTTTCACTCGCTCGCTGCCTTTTATGCGAGCCTGAAAGACAGCGATGCTGGAAAAAAACTTTGATTCGCTTCTGAGGTTATCATATTTTCTGTTCGTTCCTGAGGTGCTGTCAGAGCTGGAAAGTGTGCCATCTTGTGCCTATGGGTTAGAATCACAGCATCATGATGAAGTGAGATAAGAGCAAGAGTAATCTGGCACTGACTCAGACTGTATTTGCTCTTTTATTTATTTCCATTAGGACACAAAAGGACAAAATGGCAGGCTCGGAGACTCAGGCGATGCTAGCAGTTCAGTTGGGAATACTGACCAGTGTATTATTTTGTTCCTAATAGACAGATTTTTAATTACGACCTATGACTAAAATTGTAATAATCTTTGTTACAGTTTATATTCCTTCTCCCACACGCAACGTTTTTGATACGATTGCTGTTTTTGCTGTCGATGCTAAATATTTGTTTGTTACTGTGGCAACATCCGTTTTTGGGTTTTTTTTGGTTATTTTTTTTTTATCCTTAGATATGATTACATAATGGTTCCGATAAAGCCATCATGCAGTATTGATTGTGCGAGCTCACACTAAGAGCAGAGATGTTTCCAATAGTATTGTGAAACGCTATTAACTTTAAGTCTTGCTGTAATGCAGAGAAGTGAAACACATCGTCTGGCCTGAACGACTCCCTCACCCCCCGTCATATTTTCTCACACAGGCGAGTGGTGAATCAAAAACGGCACCAAAACAGACAATAAAATACGTTCTCATTATTTTATAGGTCGATGTGGATTTTCGTTTTTGATGCCGGCGCTTTTCTGCGGCTGAATTTAGTCAGGCGTGGGCTTCCCCTTTTTGAATCTGACCTCAAGTATTCTATCTCTTTCTGTTAACTGGCACTGTTGAGGTTTTTCACTTCCACCAAGTTCATGTGCTTTTGGCTGGTGCTCATAAATAAGTACTAGGAGGACTGAAAAGTGGACGCTCGCACAAGAAGAGCAGCACTGAACTAAACTCGGTACTGCTTCTGGGCCCAGCAAATACCAAGGCCTCCTGCCATCTCAGTACCCATGGCTATTAATAAGCACCGGTGGGTGATCTTGAATGATTCTTTTTTAAAACGATGCTTTAAGTGAATTGAAAACGTCGAATTAAACAAGCACGAATTAAAATGAAACCTGATTGAATTTTTTTCATGATATTTTACGCATCTGGCAAGACCGCATGTCTTTACCTGACACGCGTCGTCTTTGTCACGTACTTCAGTTGCAGAACGCAAAGTGGTTTTATTGTGTTGTTTATTAGTAGTAGGGTACTGTAAATGGGCTAGCAGGGCTAAGCACCCCTCTCACTGGAGGGAAAAAATACGTAAAAAAAAATAAGGCTCAATTTCCACAGTTTTATTTGCCGTTAACAAATGGCCTAAGTGGACGTTGATGTTTTGTTTTTGTTTTTGTTTTTTTCCGCTTTTGTAGAATGAAGAACAACAGCACCACCAATAGTCTTAAGTAATAATACACAGAATGGTATGAAGGAGAGGCTGGGGCTGATTTCTTTCCAGCCCAAACTATAGATTCGTGCAGTAACAGTGACAGCATGTCAAGTGATTGCGCTTGGTGAGAAGTCTAATTGTGCTTTGCTGATGCATGTTATCAGCAGCGATTGAGAAGGCGCACATGAAATAGAAATAAATAGACTAAGCCGGTGGGTCTCAACCGGGATGGGGTAGGGGCGGAGATCGGAAGGGGGGCGCAAATTGTTTTCAAGGAAAAAAACACAGACAGGGCATCATTTGGGGACTCGGTGTATTTTATTGCTTTTTAAATAGAATGTGTATAAATGAAAAACCCCGCGTTCCCTCTCCCTCTGTATTTTCTTGTTGCTGGGGAGAGGCGGAGCTTATCCTGTCTTTCATCTAGCTGTCAGTGCAGACCAGTGCTGCCAACTTAACGACTTTTCAGACCCCTTTAGCAACTTTTTTTGCAACAAAAAAATATTTAAATCTAATTTAAATTATTTAAAACATTTAACAATGTCGAGGATAACGAGACGCGCCCTTCATCCCAATTTACATCGTTCATATGCAAATGTTTTTAGAACGGAAGACGAATGTAATGCAGCATGTTTTACATGTAAAATAGTCCACGTTATTACAGCCTAGTTCTCTTGTTCAAAGTAGTTATAGTGTTCAGAAACATTTTTCATCATTCACGTTCCATACCTGTCCGTTATATAGCTTTATAAAAGTCATAAAAGTTATCTTAAAAATCATAAAAGTTATGAAAAGTCATTTAAAATGTACAAAAACACAAAAGCGAAAAAATAGCTAACTATCGAAACAGATTATAGATTAGGATATAGATAGATAGATTTGATATAGAATAGATCATTATACCTGGTCTCCTCCAATATGGGGGGGGGGTTTATGCGACATGATAGGGGAGGCTTGGGGGTGCTTTAGTCACAAAAGTTTGAGAAGCTCTGGACTAAGCAACCAAAGAACAAATTACATGAATGAACAAACTACAGAAGAATACATTTTGTGGGGTCTGAACAAAAGAGCAGGCAAAAAGTAAAAAAAAAAAAAAATTTAAAAAATGACTTTGTCGAATGGAAAAGAATAAAGTTATACCGAACATGTCTATGCTCACACTCGCTCTTTCTCAATGGCCTCCTTGTTTCAGAGAGGCCTTTGGAGGCTTTTCGGGACGCCTCGGCTCAGGGACAAGAAAGCAAGAGCTGTAAACAGCAGCAGAGACAGCGAGGGTAAATGTGCCACTTTGTGTAATTATTGTGTTCCTTAAGCGTGATTATTTCGAAAAGATCCGGGATTGCTTGCTATGGAAATGAGCGTTATGTAAGAGGCCAGATTAGAGGCCACCAGGAGATATGCTGCAACAGAATCTTATTACTCACTCGGCAGCACTCCCAGTGGAGTTGGGCATGCGTGCACACACACACACACACACACACACGCGCGCGCGCTTGTTCATGGTTCTCTGCCATCTCTGTGGCAATGCCCTCGTCTGTCAGTGTTATGAAGAGGCCTTTATCCTCGCCACGATTCTTAAAGTAATTACATGTTGAATTAATGATGGAGAACTGTTTCGTACAAATCATTCCCTTTGCAGGATTAATTCAATTTGGAGAAATTCACGTAGTCAAACCAATCATTCAAAGGCCATGAATATATTTATTTGCTTTTATAATATGCGCGTGTACCCGATTTGCTTGTCTAATAAGATGTATTCACACGTAGACTCAAATTGCTCTTCTGGTCACGCTGATTTATTTACCCTTGTAGGTGCTTTCACTGCCTAATAAATAGTCTAAGCTTCGAGAGCATGAATTTTCCTGTTATGATATTGCATTGATTACAGAATGGGACTTTGTATACGGTATATGGTAATATATGTTCAGATGAGATGTTTTCCATATGGTCATACTCATACATTTACCCGAGTGAAGGAGCAAACTATTTATATGAATGGACACGTCTGCTGGGTCGTTGCTCCCCAGTGATCATTAGTGACCACGGACCGACCTTATTAAAGCCCCGTTTAATCAGCGGTAACTCAGTATCCAAGCCGAAACATTCTCGTCCTTCACCTCTTAAACCCGAGTGTATTCTTTTTCACAAAGGAGGAGATTGAGGAACTCATAAGATGGCGCACATTATAAAGGCTGTCTTGCTCAAATAAGCATCACGGCACAGGAGCGGCTGCTTGGCCCAGGTTGTAGGAACACCTGAGTCTGGCCTGCGGCAGCTCTGCACGTTTATCTGGCCCGCAGATGAACCTGGCCAGACGGAGTGTCCAAATTGAAGGACCCTAAAATAACTTAGCGCAGTGCGATTACAGATGGTTTCTCCGCTGCAGCCGACCTTCATCCTCCGTTATAGTTTTTATTCAAGCCATGCCCTCCGCTGCAGTAAGACTTCTTCAGCTGTCACGCTCACTTCCTAGTGGAGAAGTCTGATTTTAGAGGTAGGGGATTTGAAAATAAAGGGAATCTCAAGAGCCTGTTTCGATACAGAAAGGAGTCGCGCAGCATCCGAGGACTTTTATTGAAGTAGCAGGCCGATCGTAATTGACTGACAAGCGTAGGCTGTTGTACTGTAAAAAGACTCATCCAGCATGTCTTCCCCTGTCCAAACGCTGCTAGCAGGCCCTGACATCACCGTTAGGTTAAGCTCATGCTCGGAGGTGTAATCAGTCACCCTGGGTATGGTGGAGGTATTTGAAAACACGGGTGAGGAGAAGGAGGAGGAAGACCTGTTGTGCCGGCTGTTTCTCAGAAAAGTAAATGAAATAGTTTTTTTCCCCCCCAAGATATTTTCATTCCTCCGACGAAAATTCACATCAGGACCATTATTTCTCAGTGAAATGGATTCCTGCAGCCTGCTTTCTGAGAGAAATGAACCTTTTTCCGACAATCGACAAATTATTTATTATTTATTTTAACACGGGCAGCTTCATGCCCTTTTCTACTGACACCCATTTCATTTGTATTTTTCATTTCTGTTGCATTGTGCCTTTCACCTTGCGTGCTCTTTCTCCTCATTCTTATAAAGGAAGATTTAATTGCAGAGTTCCTGTTCTTGGCATGATGCCACTTACTACCTGTATCAAATGTAGCTGTCTCGCTGCCAAAGAAAGCGCAATGAAAACCAAGAAAATTTCCAAGATTGAACCATGTCACCAGCTTAAAAAACATATTTTTCTTTCTCTAAGGGAAACATGCCATGGCCTAACGTGCAAGCGAAAGATCTTCTTACTTATTTATTTTCGGTAACATGATCAAGGAAGGGAACTGTAACATGGAATAGCCATATATGGCCTCGTGGACGATTGGTGGTGAGGAAATTTATTCGGAATTTATTCACTGGCTTCACAGCAGGGGCCTTTTTCATTCTTATCTCAACATTCAAACATTAAAAAAAAACCCATATATAAATACACAAATGAAGCTGTGACATCTGATATCAATTATTCCCTGGACCCTTAAAACAGAGGAATATAAGGTCAACACAAGTCTAATTTTAGCCATTTTACACAAACTAAAACGGGCCATCAGAAGACCTGCCGGCTTGGAGAGCGCACACAGGGAACTTGGGGGCATGGGAGGGGGGTATGGAAGATTTCAGAGGATTAGCCGCAAACAAGATAAGTCATTGTGCGCATTATTATACCCTTATTATATAAACATGAACTAAAACATTACAGTGGGAATCAGGTATTTGGCAGCTGCTCGTTATTTTGATTTGACCACGTGGAGCGAGCCGTTTTCCAGTTTTAGCAGCTGTAACATGTTTAAACTCTTTTGGTAATGGGATCTGAAGATTAATGTTCCCTCTGGGCTCCTGCTTAGCTCTGCTGCTGGCCAGCAGCCAAACCCCCAACCAGCATAGTTCTTCTACATGCCTCCCCGATTCAGACCCAGCCTGAGCATGCTCAGTATGGCCCTGCTCCAGCTCCGAGAGGCCTGGACGGCCCGCTGTTGAGTAAACACCCGGCCGAGCAAAATAGCGGAAACGAATTCCTCTGGAGGTGCCTTGCAGATTTTTTTTTTTTTTTTTTATTAAACAGCAAAAAGAAATAAGAGATAAAGGAACGGGCAAGCGATCACAGAAGACGGGGGAAAGAAACGATGCAAAATAATTTAGACGGTGCATATTTAGTGCATATGGTTCTGTTGGCTCCTCTTTGGCATACCTAGTTCATGACATGGAAAATGCAGTTCAATGATGAGGTCATAAGGGTGGATATTTGTAATGCTGCATGCTGCTCTGACTGTTCCAAACTGATTTCATTAAACACACTGAACCAAATTATAAAAACTTCAAACCACATGAGCAAAGTGGCAGATTATGGCACCGTACTATAAAT
>JANDJT010000032.1:19205547-19220145 GCA_024331685.1 Stegophilus panzeri | reverse complement strand
TATAATATCACCCCATCCAATTAGCAGACCCTTTGTCAAGCTTCTCCATCAGCAGAAATCGGAGTAAAGCAGCAGCCTGAGACTCCAGGTGTTAAATTCATGTTCAGACAAAGAGCAATAAAGTCACTCAGCAGCATTTATAACATTAGTCATGCTTGTATCGTGTCTGTTTGGGTTTATATGGATTAAGCAGGCCACGTGACATCAACTGCAACCAAAAAAAAAATTAACCCTTTTAATTAGGATTGTGTATGTTCATTTCTTCATCTGGGGATGAATAAAGTATTATCTTATCTTATCATATCTCCCATTTGGTCTGCATGCTTCATTTGAACGTAACTAAAATAGCTCACACACACACATCTAGCCAACATCAGCACAGCATGCTCAAATTACATATCAACAACGTCACATGCAGTTCGTTTGCTAATTGGGAAGTGTGCAAAGGATCGGTCCTGCGTTATTAGCTAAATACACATGCCACAAAATGGGGAAAAAAAAAACATTAAACTGAGCAAACTAGCACATGTTGTCAGGTTTTGTGTGTTTACTTTAATGAATATGCAATTTGGGGTGTTTTTACCAAAAAAAAAAGGGTGCAAATTACAGGGTGGGGTCGAGGCAAATGGATTATTTAGCATCCATTATGTGATTTACTAATACTGAAAGTTACTTTGGAAATGGTGATTGCATGTGCAAATTAGTCTGACTGAAGAGCAGGTATTATCTTTGCAGAAGTGCATTTCTGCCTGTTCAAGACAAAGGTTTTTAGTAATAAACAGGTTTGTCAAGCCCATGCTTTGCTATGCCAGAATGAGCCGAAAGCTTAATAATGACTTAATATTAGAACAGCAACGTTGGTTTTGTGTTCTATATAAACCACACGTTCATACCTTTGAAGCCAGCAGCATTTAAATACAGCTCTTCATTCACAAGTACGTTATGAACAGCACTCTTTCATCGTGTCCTTGTTTAATTTTGAATCGCACTCTTTACACTGGACACACGCGACATTAACCGCTGTAGAAAGATTGGGCTGTTTAATGTAGTAAAAGAGAATGCAAAGCAGTCCGTAGGATATTTAGACCGGAGTGCTAATCTCTGTCACTTTCCCTCTCTGCAGGCTAATCTTGCCCTATGAGAGATATACGAAAGGAGAGGAGGACAAGCCACTACCCCCCATCAAGCCCCGGAAGCAAGAGGCCAGCGTGCAGGAGGGGAGCACCAAGTCAAAGGTGCCGTCCACAAAGCGCCACAAAGACGAACAAAATCCAAAGGACTGGAACGAAAAGGACGCCTCGGCTAAAGTCCCCGAGCCGGTCAGTCAACAGCTCTTTCATTTAACCCAGAGCTTCTCGAAAGCAACACTTTCCTTTATGCAACATGGCAGAAGAAATAGGGGAAAACATGACCAGGCACTTCTGGCTGACTGCCCTTTGTCTCTTTAACAAATAAGTTGTCAAAGGCCTGTAAGAATCGCTCTGTCATGAGCATGTGGTTTTTTTTAACATAATTATTTAAGCCGAACTGGAGGCAGTGAGTGCCGTGCTACAGCATGGTAAATCAAAATGGGTATTTCCCTGCCTCACTGACTCCAGACCAATTTTTACGCTTTGCCTGATTCAGTTATATTCTCTGCGTGAACGTGTGCCGGACAGGAGAAACACTAGGCTTTTGCTCTCGCCTGCTCTCAGCCTCACAAATCAAGTGAAGTAGAAAAGATCATGTCCATAATGCTGTTATTGACAAGACCTATTGTGCTGAGAGCAACACTGAAGGGAGGGCGGGGCTGGAAATTCCTGCTAGCAGATCCGATTGGCCACTACTTTCCAAGTGCATTGATGCCATATCTGAGTCCTTGTATAAACTGCAGGCTTATATTATCCCTGAAAACCAATAAATCCATCCATGGTGGTTTCCAAATGCCTGCTAAGTATTAAAAAAAAAAAAAAAAAAGAAAAACGTGGGAGTGAGAGACAGTCTGTAAGGGGAATAAAAATTGTGTTGCTGTTTTCACACGGATAACAAAATGATTACAGAGGGGATGAAAGAGCTGTTTGAATTTTTCTCTTGAAGTGTCATATTTCGACACATTTCAGCGCTGCTACACGGCACATATTCATTTCTGCCGTGCATGAAATGAGTAATCGGCTGTGGTGTGGAGACAAAGAGAGCTGTTGTAGGGGCTGACTGCTTTTCCAGTGGCATGCCTAGCTCATCTGTCTGGAATGTTGTGTAATTTAAAAGCCCTCTCCTGATAATTGATTGTGCATTGTACAAGAGAGAAGATGAAATGGAATTCCGTGTTTGAGGCAGAGCCAGCTCAGAAGGCTGGAGAAGGCGGGGAGGGGAAGGAAAAAAAAACCAAAAAAAACATTTAATATTTCAACCAAAGTTACACATCTAAACTGTAGCAGAAATTCTGAGAGGCAGACGCTGGGATTTGTCTCTTGGCTCGAATGCCATTTGAATACAAATATACGCATGCTGCTTTGGTAAGAATCAGAACATTGTCTGTTAATTCAGTACTTCCTCCAACACTAAAGACAATCAGGGCTTTTGATTGAAACATACGCTGCCAAAAGGCAGTCACACCCCATTAGAACTGTGTAATCTGGGCTGTTAGTCGCTAGCCTGTAAGACCCCCATTTGACATTGTATTAAGTGCATGTCAGAACATAGCCTCCAGGGCAAGAGACTCAATGATCCTGCAGGTCACGGTTCCTCAGCATTACAATGCTCAATACACTCGATACTCATCACTTTTATTAGGAACACCGGTACACCTGCACATTTGTGTAATTGTCCAATCATAGAGCAGCAGAGCAGTGCATAAAATCATGCATCTACAGGTCAACAGCCTTAGTTAATGTTCATATCAAACATCAGAATAGGGGAAAACTGTGATCTCAGTGACTTTTACAGTGGCATGGTTGTTCCCACAGGATGGGGTGGTTTGAGTATTTCAGAAACTGCTGATCTACTGGGATTTTCACACACACACACACACACAACAGTCTCTAGAGTTTGCACAGAATGGTAACCTCTTACCCTGAGAAGATGGAGTGCTGTATTACAAGCAAAATATGCTTTAACAGAGTATTAGTTCAGGGATGTGCACAGTTATGCAACCATTTGCAAGCATTTCTGTTTGTTTTTCCACTTGACTTTTGTTGGTTGCTATATCACAATAAGGTGGAAAAAATCTGACATGATTTATTTTGGTTTCTTTTTTTTTTTTTTTTTTTTTTTTAACATCACAAAGACCTACAATTTTAACAAGGGTGTGTAAGGTGAATAGACGGATGAGGCAGCATTTCACCGAACTGATGTCAAGCATTTGTGCCTTTTTTTCCCCACTGACACTGGAAAGGAATGGAAGAGTGGGGCTTGTGTTTTAGCATGTGTGTGCTCCTTTAGAAATATTAGCCTGGGGAACACAGCTGACATTATAGCACTGCTATTGGATGTGAAAGTCTGAAAGAAGCAGCTCTGTTATGTCACTTACATTGCTCTGAATAGATTTCATATTTTCCCCATAAAAAAAAAAGAAGATTTGGTGATTGATTTGGTCCAACATGGCCTGCGGGTGATTGTTTTTTCTCTTCATTCGTTTCCCTTTCGAAGGGGAATCCTCTACGGGCTGCTGTAGCGTTGTCGGTGTTATTAAGTATAGGTTCTATTGTAGATTGTAGGAATATCAACTAGCTTTCAATAATTCATACAACTCATGTTATTGCAAGGAGTTCAAAGCTGTCCATTTGTAACTTGGTGTGGGTTATTTGTGGTGCAGCATAGAAATGCGCTGAACTAATTTTTCCTGGAAGGGCTTCTTCCAAGAGATCGTTTGTAAGAGTTTTGATGGTGGTATTTGCATTAAGTGCACACTGTAGTTGGAGTGTGCTACTGCAATACACAGATCAGTACTAACTGTGTCCATCCATATTTGTGTCTATAGGATGCAGAGGACATAAAGGACAAGGAACAGCTTCAGGAAGAATTGATGGTGAAGCAAGAGGCACAGCAGTCCCAAGTTTCAGCCCGGATAGATGGCGAGGCAATGAGTCCCACCGCAGAGGATGGGGCCGTGCAGCTGGTTCTCCAGGAGGAGGAGACGAAACCAGTGCTCAAGAAATCCTGGGATGGTGGTCCACATGAATCAATCAAACATGCATCACTTCCACAGGATGGCATGCCACTCAAATCTGAGGACTCTGAAGTGTTCCCCATTGCTGCGTCTATGCCACTACGGCACTCCCACCCACTTCCCAACTGTTACACACAGGACCAATGGCAGCACGAGACAGCAGAATACAAGGCACCTTCATACACCCTGGGAAAGACAGAACAGGCTGGTGTAAAAGACAGCCAAAACCATGTAGGAATGGTGCTACCCACCTTGAAGCAAAGACCTCTGCACTCCCTCTCAGTGCCAGAGATCCCAACAGAGAGGGCTGAACTCCCCACCAAGGAGGAGAGCTTCTGCTACAATCCACTCTTGTATCCTAGGGGCAACCCTGGTATCATGTCCCCCCTAGCTAAGAAGAAGATGCTGTCACAAGTAAGTGGCACTGGCTTGGCCAGCAATTTCCCCTATGGTCCACCTCCCCCATTAGTCAACAAAAAGGCATCAAGCAGTAGTACAGAAGAAACAGCTTCTGAGCAACCGGGACCCCAGGTCCCTTCCTCTACAGGTGAGGCAAGTGTCATGATCAAGCGTCCGTCTGTCATCCAGCATGCTCAGAGTTTCAAGCCTCGCGAGGACAGAAGACCTGCTATTGAAACCTCGCATAGAGAGGTGTGTGGTGAGAGGGAGATATACCCGTCTGAACAACCCCAGCGTCAGCCTCTACACCACTCACAGCCCAACCCTACAGGAGAACCCTACATTGTGAGAACCAATCTTCATTCCAGTGTGGAAAAATCCAGTGAGGTACCTCGCCCTGGGCAGGTGCCAAGTTTCCTGGGTGATTTCTGCTCCTCACCACACCTGCACAGCCTCTACCGACAGACAGAGCACCATCTAAGCAAGGAACAGCTAACCAAGTACCTAAACAGAGAGACTTACCCACGGGACTGTGAAACTGCACATGGTTTCCCTCAGAGTCAGCATCCTGACAGTGGAAGTCTGACTTACTCACCCCGTCTGAATTCGAAAGAGAAAGGCCCTCCTAGTGAAAAGGTGACAGAGGAGCAACCAACAGATCTGAGCCTCCCAAAACCCTCTTCACACAAATTGCCCCATTCCACTTCATCTCTGTGCAGCCTCTCACATTCCATGATGCAGCAGGACATTAAAAACACTCCTCTTTTTCAGGCAAGTAGCAGTCAAAGTTCAAGCCTGGACTATCACCCCAGAGCCTGTCGTGTTCCTCCTATGACTGTGTCCACTCCAAAAAAGGTGGTTGAACCCCAGCTCAAAGCACACAGTGGCCGAGGAGAAGAGACAGTTAGCTACAAGATAGACGAACTGGCTCGGCCTATCCTAAGCACCAAAAGTAGCCCACAGAATGTTGGTGCGGCACGGCCACTTAAACGTAATCTAGAGGAGTTGGAGAATGGACCAACCGAGAAGAAGATTCGGGCTGTGACCCCCATGCACTGCTCCACGCCTAGAGATGTCCCGGTGAAAGTGCGGACCCCAGAGCCTGACAATGAATCCATGAAGCCGGCTGAGCCGGCACACGCGGTGCACATCAACAGCTATGCTGCCGAGGGACACAAGTTCCCAATGCACTCCTCCATCTTCCCAGGACTGTATCCTGGGGCATTTGTATCTCAGGTTCAGGAAATGTGTGACAGCCTGGGCCCTCATGCCCCCCCTGGTTATTCGCATCCACTGCAGTACTTGAAGAACCAGGCTGTCATCTCACCACTCATGCCCCAGTTCGCCATCCATTCCATAATGATGCAGAGACAGTTCTTGGCCCAGGCGGCCAATCCAGCCCACCTGTACAGGCACCCAATGGGGACTTCATATGGAGACATTCTCCATCATGGCCTTTACCCCATGACAGCCCTCAATCCTCAGCCAGCTTTCAGTCCCCCACAGCTCTCCTCAGTTCATCCTAGCACCAAACTCTCTTAAAAAGAACCAGACATTCCGCTAGCTAGAGTGGCCTTGCCCACACTCCTGACTCGAATCCAAACGGTCCCTATTTCCAATAAGCATGGCTATGCCATCGACTACACAGCTAGCGGCATTAGATGCTTTTATTTTAGGAGCAGTGTTTCTGTTATTTGTCCTTTTGCCACTCAAGTTTATGATTTGCACATTTCTTTGAACATGGGCCAGCTGAGCTGATTGTGTCTTGTTCGCACAGCGCTGTTTGCAGGTATCAGTTGTCTAGTTTGAATAATGTTGCTTCGGCGAAGGTATGTACCGATGGAAGAGCAGGAACTCTCACTGAAGATCTGAGTGTCCGGTGGATCTAAACAAGTGACAAATCAGTGCAATCACAGTAATGCTTTTTCAATCAATCTGTAGAACTCTGATGTGAAACACTATTGATGACAAAATTTACAGGAGAAGCTGCCTGGTGAACTATTGTATGTTTGCATATTAATCCTTACTGTGCATTCTTTTCTTTTTTTTTTCTTTTTTTTTTTCTTTTTTTTTTTTCTTTTTTTTTTTATATATCCGTGTGGTAGCTTAGTGTTTCAAGCCTGCAGGGGGTTAAACTACTAAGATCTGAATATTGCTCCATTTACAAGAACCACAAGAGACCTGAACATTGCAGTTGGTTGTATTACACAGCTACATGTAAATAAATCTAACTAAGCTTTCCTTGAAACAATCTTAACCTTTGACAATAAAATGTGAGTTAGGTTTCACACGCTTTTCTGACCACCCATCCGCTGGCATCCCCTTGAGTTCTTCTCACATTTAGCAAAGTTCCCACCCATTTGCCAGGGCAAAGTGGAATGTGTTTGTCAAATGTAGGACCGAGGTGCTTGTACATAACCTTAGCTAACTGAAAAACACTTTGTATTATATTCACTGGCTACAGTAATTTCTGACTGCGCTGAACCACAAGTTCTAAAAATGGGATCGGATCACTTTGCTCAAGACGGGATGAAGCTTCAGGACTACTTTGGTGTCAGAAAGTGGCTTTTGTCTTTGCAGACACACATTTGTGATCACAGTTTACTCAGAGCAATTCTTTTCAAGAGTTTTACCAGAGATATACCAGGCTACACTCGGGGATGTGGGGGTGGTGTGTTTGGGAAGGGGGTGGGGTTTAGGAGCACTTACTGAAGCACACACAAAAGGACCCTGCTGAAAGACGTTTTAGCAGCGGATGTCAAAATTAGCTTCAAATATTCTGCAAAGAAGTGTTACGGCAGCGATTAGTTCTTAAAAGCTGTGTAAAATGTGTAACACCCGAAAAAAAAAAAAAAAAAAGGTTGTCATTAAAAAAAAAAAAAAGTTACAATTTCTTTGCACAGTGACTTTTGGAAAAGTACCAATACAATTTGAAAGTGACACAATCTTCTTAGGTTTTTTTTTTTTGTTTGTTTGTTTGTTTGTTTGTTTCTTCCTGTATTAGTAGGGAAAATTAAACTTAAAAGTTCAAGAAATGTATTTACTCCAGCTGTTTGGAGTAGCACTCAAGGTTGCTATGTAACATTTTTAATGAGAAATAAACCATTTTATAAGTTGAAGATGTCTACACTTTATCTAATTATGTACTGCATCCCTAATGAACACGGTGTACGTTTCAAGCACAATTGCAGTCAAAACCGCCTGAAAAACAACCCAGGATTGTTTTGCTTTGCACAGCTTGCCTTTAATCTATACACAGGCCCTGATTTACTAAGATCCCAAATAACACACTCTAATTGGCGTGCGCACTGGGATAAATTGTGCGTCGTTGCAATGAATAATTAGAAAACAATATGTATATTAGTGTTTTTCTATGTGCTTGTTGTTCTTGAAAGATGCGGCAAGATCTCTCGGAGATTCTCCGAAGAATAAAGTTGAATCTTTAAACACAACATAATTGCGTGTTCAGTATAACACGGCCAAAAGGCTGTGAGATTCGCTGAGAGAGAGAGAGAGAAAAAAAAAAGCAATATCAATGCAAAATAAAACCGTGGATATTATTTTCATACGATACACGTGATGAAAAAACTCTTTTCTCAGGCTTCTATGTAAATTAAATGAATAAACTATGCTGCGATAATATTAAAAGCCATCGTTTTAAGAAACATTCTGAGCGTTTTGATATACTGTATTATGGAATAATAACGATGATCCTTAAAACTTGAAGCGAATTGTATCATTTGTCTTGAACCGTGGAGAAGGGACCGCTGCAAGCATAATACCTGCTCTTCAGTCATACTAATTTGCATACATTTAGGATTAATCTATTAATATATTAGGCCATTTGCATATACGCCACTCTATATTTCCCTCCCTTTTTTTGGCAGAAATGCCCCAGATTGCATATTCATTAAGGTAAGCATGCAAAACCGGACAACACGTGCGTTTATGCTCTGCAGCAATCTTAGTAAATCAGTTTGCATATCTGTTGATTGTGTTTTTACACACACTCTTCAGTATGTACCACACATAGAGCATGGAAGACTGTTTAAAACGGTATTATTTTTAGAAGCATTCACAGGAAGAGAAAGTCACCTCTGGCTTAGCATTATAGCATATTCACCCACATGCTGGAAGAACCCTGTACCAGAGCACATCTGCTCTAGTTTACCGTGTTCATTATAACTGTAATGAGCGCTGGGAATTTCGAGGCCCCCCATAATTAGAATGTTTGTCAGGAACACTTAAAGTGTCTCTTTTCAGTGTTAAATTGTCACAACCAGCTGCACTTTTGGAGGGTAGACTTCAGACCTTGGCTGCTCCAGGTTCTAACTCTTCTCAATGTGCTGCTAATAGCTCCTCCCTTGTGACATGCTTCTCCGTGCTCTTATTTAAATCTTTGGCTGTTTGCAGCAGCGACGTTTGAAGTACACTACGCTGGGTAAACAGTATGATGGTTTTAAATGCCCTTATTGTTGCTCATGAAATGCTCATTCCACAAGGTCCTAAGCAAACTACAGAGATATTAACGATATGTTAATGACACTTTTTTTTCTAAATTTGTTAGAAACGTTGTTAAATATTGTAATTGTCTTGCCCAGTGTTCTTTTTTTTTTTTCTTCTTTTCTTTCTGCTACGATATATCGTGTCTTGTTTAAGATCACACCATGGCAAACTGGTACTTCTGGTTCACAATGTCACACGCAGCATGTTTTAATAAGAGGCATGTAGCCAGGCCACAGCAAATATGATCAGTTTTTAATTTATTCGTATAGCGCTTTTTACAACGGACATTGTCTCAAAGCAGCTTTAGAGAAACATATAAACACAAGATACAGATTTTAAGTGTGTGAATTTATCCCTGTTGAGCAAGGAAAAACTCCCTAAGATGATATGAGGAAGAAACCTTGAGAGGAACCAGATTGAGATGGGATCCCATCCTCATGTGGGTCACACCGGATAGTGTGAAAGTAAAAGAAATATGTTTAGGTGTTTAGTTGAGACAGTTTAGGTGTAAAGTTCTCTTAATAATGTGTTTGATATTTCGAGAGCATGCCAACCTTGAAACAGAGACACTTCATTAAAATGTGAAACACACTACAGTACAGTAGGAAAATGTTTCCCTAGCTTTCGATGCGCCCTCTAGTGGTGGACTTCATTCTAGTCAAAGGTTCAACAGCTTAATTACAGGCTGCCTGTCTGCGTGTGAGTTACTGCAGAGGCCCAGCGTCTTTGTTTCAGAGTTATGTGACCATAACATGTTTGTGTTAGATGACAGAAACCAACAATCAGCCAAGCGTGTAAAAGAATTGTAGTAAGAGTCAACAAACTGAAAGTAGCAAGCACACACTAGTGATGTTATAAATCTACTCCAAACACCATGAGGTGGAGAGATTGGGGTCAGCTGAAACTTAAAAATATTCCACATCATTTTTGCACATCATTTACATTTGTCTGTTAGCTATTCATACTAAAGCAGTACAATTTTTGTTTCGTGCTAATATCAGAGGATATATCGAATGAAATCAAAATCAAGGGACACCATTAGCTGCGGACAGGTGAAAGTACTTTCTTTGCTAAAAAGCTTGTTCTTTAAATGGGTGCATAAATAGGCACCACATGACACACATATGTCAAATCACTTGAATAACAAGTGCTCGGGCCACAAAACATTTCCAGGAAGGAAGCCATTTTTCAAATAAGTGGAACCTCTTTTGTGCTTCATTTAACTAAATAGCACTGTTACAACCGACCCACACTTGCAGCCATCTTGAAATTTGAACTGCTAGCATTGCTAACCACCAATCATGCTAACTCATAGTCAGCTAACCCTGACTAGCTTGTTTTTTGGTTTTATTTACACACAGAAATGAACACGATTCAGAGTGTTTTTCAGATGATAAAAATGATTCAAAATCGGACTTTTTAATGATAAATACTTAAAGACACGCCTCAACTAACTCCCGAGTATACACATGAGGAGGTCAGTGAGCCGGATAACACTAAAGCGCTAAAGCACTGCTGCATCTATCTTTCTACTGTATGTAGAGATAACTTCCCATTGGTGCCACCATTAGCGGGTAGGTGATGTAGAAACCCATTAGGCAACGTATGAGCTTTAAACTACAAATCGGATATTTCGAATTTCCTTAGAAAATAAATGTTAGCTTCCAGGTTAATTATAAAGATTAATATGCAAGTCATTCAAGGGAGGGTTTTTTTTTTCTTTTTTCTTTTTTTTTTAAACCTTTTATAGCATTTTTGTATCGTCGTGTTCCATAATATGCACTTTTGTAGTGGTAAAAAAAAAAAAAAGGAAATGTCCTTGTTCTCTATACCCCTGCAGTAAGCATATCTCTTACACACACATAAGCTGTGTGTAAAGTCTGCAAAGAAGGAATTAGCGAGAGAGAGAGAGAGAGAGAGAGACTGTGTTTGTTTGAGTGAGCATTAAAATAAGAGCCGCATTTTCGTTTGCGTGGGAAACAAGGTCACTGTGGTGAACCCACATCTCTGACTTGCACTACAGCCTACCTGTAATATACATTTTTAGTCATCACCTGATGTATGTCTATTACACAGACATCTCTATGACTACATTTTCTCTCCTCATTCTTATTCTTCCTGTCATTTTTCGCTTATTTTAGTAATTAAGTAATGACTCAATGAACTCTTCAACCTGTATTACTGCAATTAATACATTTTCCTCTCTTTGGAAAAAACAAACAAACTTAGAGGCTTTATAATGTAGACACATCAAACTTTTCCTTTAGTTGCTAGGCTGTGTGGCCAAAAGTATGTGGACACCTGATTAATCACATATGTGCTTGTTGAACATTCTATTCCAACTTTCAGACGATAACCTGCACTTTTCTGGGAATGCTTTCCACTAGTTTTTGGAGCGTGCTCATTCAGCCACAAGAGCATCAGTGAGGTCAGGCTCTGATGTCGGGTAAAGAGGTCTGGGTGTTTCCGTTCATCCCAAAGTTGTTCAGTGCGGTTGAGGTCAGGGTTGTGTCCTTCCACTCCAACCGTGGCAGATCATGTCTTCATGGAGCTCGCTTTGTGCACAGGGGCATTGTCATATGCTGGAACAGTTTGGGGGAAAAACCTCATTTGGGGGGAATGCCAATCCAAACAAATCGCATAAAAATGCACAATAATCAATATGGAGTGATTCAACCTAGTGGGAGTAAGAGTTAAATAATCTTACTCAAGTGCCAGTGCAATTATTGTGATCTGTGTTAGATGGTTTTCGGACCCACTGAACAGAAAATGACCTCTTTGAATAATAGTAGTGATAATAATAATAATAATAATAATAATAATGTACTTTACATTGTAAGGATGGTAAATACTGTGACAGAATCTACTTTCATTAGTGAACAAAAAATATTGTGGAGTGTGAAAGCTGAAGATAATAATCAGTCCACCTCTGTAAGCAATTTTCAACAAAACTAGCCAAGAGATTGAGTAGCAGCGACATCTACAGACTGAGACAAGACATTACACATTGCAGAACTGCAGACATCAGCTTGGAAACATCACACTACACTGCCTCTGGGGAAAAACAGACAGCAAAGGCAAGTCCAAAAGCAGCATAATTTCAGCCAGTGAAGTCATTCATTAACTGCAGTATGATTGTATCAGCATGTTCGTGGAGGCCGGTTGGAGGAAAAGCGTAGGATGAAAACATTCAAAACAACCACAGCGTGCTTTGTGAAAAGCAACTGAATTGAATGACATTACTATGGTTACAGTGCAGTCTTATGTATGATTTACTGGATTTGTGTCCCAATAAAATTAAGAAGCTGTGTTGTACTGCACTGGCTGGAATGAGGTCAACTTTAGTGTGTGAAGCAGAACTCCTGAAGGCCCCAGTGGATTTGGCCTTTGCTAGTTAGCTATTTGTCCAACATGGGTCCAATACACAATGCAGTTGTTGTAGACACACACTGCAGATTGTGACACACTACTGTGTTTGCATGATGGCCCAGCTGCTCGCATTAGGTCTGCACTCAGCAGCTGTGCTGTCATAATCTGCTGGCTTGTGCAATACTGCACCAACTATTCATCAGCAGTGCTGATCTCCCAATTGTCTTTATTCAGTATTAATTCCTCCAGATGTAGAGAAAATGAGGCAAGTTTAGCTTCTCAAGTACACTGCTCTGCTCTTTCGAAAGACCTTTGTTTAGCTGAAGGGGTCTGCAACTGTTTGTGGATTAAAAAAAATATTTTAAAAAATGATCCAGAACAGCTGCTGCCATCAAGATTTTCTGAGCAGGCGCAAATTTATTTATTTTATTTGATTTTTTTTTTCACTTTAAAACCATCAAAAGCGTCAAAATCCCGTACTCAGACTATTATTAAAAGCTACCTATCAGCCGGATTTAGCCATGCCAGTGAAAGTGCAACTTCACCACGATGGCTTGGCTTGTGCAAGAGCAAAAGTATGTTTTCTAATGAAGAGCCTGCGCGGAGTGGAAGGCATTCAGTGAGTACTGACTCGCAGAACCACAGGAAAACCGCCAGGCAGGAAAAATAAGCTCATGGGGAATGCCAGATGTATTTTGCACAAAAATAGCCAAGACTTTAACAAGGCCAGTAAATCTATCAAGGAGCATTTGAGGCCCAGGGAATATGACATTCATGCTGCAAATGGCTTTCTTTGGTTTTCCCCTTCTCATAAAAATGATAAATGTTGCCTTTATTTGGCGTTTATGCTGCAGTATGTGATAAGACTGACTTTGAACAGGCATTGTGAAATCAAATGAAATACGCCCGTTGTCTTCTATCGATGAAGTGCTCGGTCGTATTTTACTAGTCTTGTTTAATGATACTTAGATATTACATTGTAACTGTATATATTGCTGGATATTGCTTGCATATTTTGAAATCACAGCCGATCACACTCCTCATCTATTATTATTGGTAGTACTAAGGCCTGTTATCAGGTTTGTGATACACTGGTGGGGTGTGCTCATCACCAGCATCGCTTCTGTCCTGCTTGAGTGCAGTACATTACGTATTTATCCAGATGTTACATGTGCAGGGGGTCTGTGCAGCTGGGCACAGTAGTAAGCCAGATCCCATAACCTTGGGATATCCTAAAAGTCAATACTTTCTGTTCTTCCTGCCTCACTGTGCCAACGTAAGTATGTGCTACGTAGTAGAGATTAGTGTTTATAGAGCTGGGCTACTGACTCTGAGATGGAGGGGTCTTTCCTTGGGGATGTGACCTCAATCTTCATGAGCTCACTGTTTGGGTCAGACACCAACCTGAGCCTAGCATAGGCAGAGGAGAATGTGGTGTATGAACTCATGGTGAACTAGAACAATACCAAAAGGCTTTCTGGTACAAGAAGAAGCAAAACAACCTGGAGGGAAATGAAAGTATCGGTAGCAGAGATGTACAAATAAACAGAAAGGTGCAGCAGTATGTGTGTATATATAGCTGCTGTACCTGGAAGTGGTAGAACGGTGTAAGAGTGTGCTGTATTTCCTGTGCTAAGAAGCAGAACGTAGCTGTTATGTAAAATGTTTTTTTTGACTGCATGCCAAATGCCCTTATAGCTCCCCTTGATAACTCAGTGTGGTAGAGAATAAGTGTGAGTTCTTGGTCAAGGGCAGAGTCAGAGAGTCACTGTGCAGCAAAATAATATTAATAGCCTCCCGTCTCTGACGCCTTGTCCTCGCTTTAATGCAGCACATTTGCTAACAAAGTACAAACAGATTAGATTTGGCTCACCTTGGTACAGTAGAAGAAAAAACTAAAACTCGCATACCTTGTCTTCTATCTGTAGTCATTTTAGGTCCTTATACAGTATTTCTTTCACGTTCTCATTTAAAGTGCACCTATTATGGTTTTGAAACATGAGTAATTTTGTTTTAAAGGTCTCATAATAGATTTACATGCATCCGAGGTCAAAAAACAGTTTAACGTGCTCATAATTTAAACTGCAGCACTACCTCCCCCCCCCCCCCAGTGTCACAAACGACTCGTTCAATGATCCGTTCTAAAGGATTCGTTCTAAACTCCTCCTTTCAGAGAG
>JANDJT010000032.1:19181101-19203016 GCA_024331685.1 Stegophilus panzeri | reverse complement strand
CACGTGGGATTTTAAGACCACATTTTACACTTTCTGAGATTGTTGAATAGACTGCAAATTTATACATTTATATTAGATTTTAAATACTTTGGGGACAGTGTAGCTTAGTGGGTAGAGCTTCAGGCTGTTATCCAGATGGTTGGGGGTCGAAATCCAGCCTCTACTCCACAATCACTGTTGGGTCCTTGACCAAGACCATTAACACTGTCAACTCCAGGTGCGCTGCGTAATGGCCGACACTGCGCTCTGACCCCAACCATCACACAGGTTGTGATATGCAAAAAACCAATTTCGTTGTACTGTACATCTACATATGTGTAATGACAAATTAAGGCTATTCTATTCTAATGTATAACACAAAGTATGTCCTCAGGATACACAACTGTCCATTTCACACTTTTTCCATCTCTACTTTTATAGCAAGCCAATATTCTCTTACCCATCTCTCCTCATCCTGCGAGTAAGGTCGTCACATCGTTTTTTTGTCTCCACAAAAATTATGGTCTTGTTCTCTTTCTCAGCCATAATTTCCTCCATCAGCTGAATTAGCCTGTAGGCAAAGAATTAAATTAAAAAACACTTACCAGCCACAGTGAAGGGCAAAGATACACTTCATTGCTAATTTTGTGTCTTTAGCCTTGTTTACACCACTATTTTCTGCGTCACTATAGTTCACACTACACATCCGAGTTCTTGCGCTCTATATGAATCATTACCAACTGCAATCATAGATGGAAGTCTTTCTGCTCTCACAAACCAAATGTTTTTTTTTTACAAAAACAATGTGTGTCCAGGAGCTAAATAAGAATATGTCCAAAAACGTATTTAAAAAGTACAATGTTTATGATAAGTTTGTGAGCAGAGTTATAGTGTGAAAGTAATGAGTACAAATAAATAAATCTGAGTAAGTGACTACGTGACCTAAATAGGTTTTCCTTTTGCAATGCAACATTTGAAAATGAAAAGATCAGAAATATTGTAAATGTGTAATGTATTCCATTAGTATTTATACTACACCTGTGTGTGAGAGAGAGAGAGAGAGAGAGAGAGAAAGAGAAAGAAAGAGAGAGACTTTTTACTTATCAACAGTCAGCCTACTAAGTCAATTGATTAACCGGTTTTATAAACAGGTCAGCGGGTTGTTAAGCTGACACTACATAAATTTTAATACACATAACAAACACGAACTAGAGCAGAGCCAAAATCATTGATTAGTGTTAACTAGAAATAACTTCACATGTTAAAAATATTGAAATGCTAAATTAACCAAATTTTTGTGACAAACACTGGCAGGTCCATGATCAAGCTGTCAAGAGAATGGTTCAATAGTGTTATTGATAATCTTTTAGTTTGCTACCTTTTTGGGTCTTTAAAATCCTCAGCCAAACATGACAGCTTGGCTTTGTGTAAGGCTCAGTACAAATCTATTTTGACATGGTCTTACTTGTTATCCTTTTCATTCTCCATGCAGACATCCACAATCTGCAAGATGTTGTGGTTGGCACTGAGCTCAAGGGCACCAATGTTGATTTGGACATAGTCACGAAGGAAGTCTTCTGCTAGCTGACGCACCTCTTTAGGCCAAGTAGCGCTCCACATCAGTGTCTGTCGGTCTGGCTGTAACAAAAGAGAATTTCATCTTTTAGAAAAGACTACTGATTAATAGCTAAATTATTTTGGACAGAACTTTGTTAATACTATTAATTTCTTATTCACCTAGCACTAAAGCACATTTTGTGAAAGTATTTCTAATAACTACCAGAGGTTAAATTGACTGTTCTTATTTGTCTGTGTATAATATCTTTTTACAAACCCCACCTACAACAAAGTGCTTCTGGGTAATACCTGACCCAAAACAACTACATTTCAGACTCAACAATAATATTACCAAATTATATTAGTTACATGAAGTGTTTTTTTTTAATTCCCACCACAAATACTACACAAAGATCTGAAGTGTTGACCATGTTAAATTACAAAAGATATGTTAAATACATAAAAATACATACACGAATCTGATCTACAATTTTGCGAATCTGTGGCTCAAAGCCCATGTCCAGCATCCGATCAGCCTCATCTAAAACCAAATAAGTGCAACGCCGCAAGTTTGTCTTTTCTGCTTCCAAGAAATCAATCAGACGACCAGGAGTGGCGATGCAGATTTCAACCCCTACAATAAAGCATTTGTACATTTAAATTTACCCTTAAATGTACATGCCAGTACAGATGACTGACACTTTCAAGCTTATGTTACCTCTTTCTAAGTCTCTGATTTGTGGACCTTTGGGGGCACCCCCATACACACAGGTGCTCTTGATTCTGGATGACTTGCCATAGTCATATGCCACCTGCTGAACTTGCTGGGCTAGTTCACGAGTGGGAGCTAAGACCAGGCACTGAGAAGAAGACCCAAAAAAGGCACACAAAGACACCTTGTTGTTATTAACATTCTATTTTTAAATTTAGATGCATAAAACTATGGGGAAAAACACTTACAATTGGACCATCTCCTCTTTCTAAATATGGCTGGTGGTTGATGTGCACAATAGCTGGAAGCAGATACTGTGGGCAAGATGAATAAAAAATAAGGTCTTGTGAGATGGGAGGATCTAGTGGGACCTTATTTCTTCCTGATCATTTTTTAAAACAAATTCTCAGATACCAAGGGTAAGAATACAGATGCTTACAGAAAGAGTTTTTCCAGATCCAGTCTGTGCAATGCCCACCATGTCCCTGCCACTAAGGGCCAATGGAAATCCCTGTGCCTGAATGGCAGTAGGCTCCTTGAAATTCTGCTGTAGCAGAACATCCATAACATATTCTAAAAGCATAAATAATGTCACACCCCACTTCTGCTTTTGAAACATTATCCCAAAACCCTCTAAATGCAGCTTTTCGTCAGTCAGGGACGTCCCAATGGAGAACATCGTGAAATTAGAGTCGCTGGTCATAAAGGGTATTATAGGCTGTACACACACACACACACACACACACACACACACACACACACACAGTTGACTTATTATCCTTGTGAGAACCTTCTACTGACATAATTATTAATGTAGCTAATTACACCTAAATCTAATCAAAACTATAACCTCAGTAAAAGGAAACATTTGAGCTCTTTTAGTTTTTTTGTTTGTTTGTTTGTTTGTTTGTTTTCAAATAAAAGCTTCAGTTTTTCTCATGGGGACCAGCCACAAGATCAACACTGTCAGATATTCCTATCCCTGGTCCCCTCCAAGACAGACACACACACACACACACACACACACACACACACACACACACTGCATAGACTCAGCTGCCTCATTTTCCTGTCTACTGTCATATTATCTAAAACACAGCACTGAATTATCCGAACGTTTCTTGCTGTCATACCGTCATCTAAATCATTTTAAGTATTACATAGTCTGTATGCGATCTATCAATACATGACCCATTCTGCAGAGTTATGTCATTCCACTTCACTGCAGTCTGCCAGCATGAACGTAGCGGTAGGATATTAAACACAGCACGCAGCAGTCATGCTGTAAGGCATTGTTCACTATACACTTGCTATTGACAGCATTATTAGACGTAAACATGTGGAACAATTCGAATAAAATGCTCATATGTGGACTCAGAAGAAGAAGAAAAAGAAAAAAAAAAGAACAGTGTGCAATTACTGTTATTTGTGTAATTCCCCTTAAGGGCTTGGGCTTTGGCTCTTGGATCTGATGCATGTGGTCTGGAAAGCGTTCTCCGTTCACTCCCTCGAATTCATGGAAAAAAAGTCAAGCAGCCAAAAACACTTATTCTTTGTTATTACCTCGCCTTTCATCCAGGCGTCTGTTTGCCCCCCTCCCCCAACCCCACAAAAAATTCCCTGTTCTTTATTAGTGACTGCGGGAACAAGGGAAATGATTTACCATTATTTTGTCGGATTTTCAGGTGACCCTGTGCATGAGCTTCACTTTGGTTATTGAGTTTGTTTTGGCTCTCCGGATAATTAGATCAAGCTCTGGTAGACACATGTTTCAAGCTTGGACTATTATTTGTCTTGTGTCGGTGTGTATTATGGCTTGTGTGGCTTGTGGTTCACTGGAAATGAAAACGCCATCATTCCACTTATTAGTATGTATTAGGACTGTTCTTTTTCTCAAATATTTTCAAAGTTGGATTGATGGTATGACTGGATTAATTTGTTTTTCTGCTACCCACTCGTATATATGTACAGGTAAAGCCGGTTGTTTGAAGTGAGCCAGTAAGCGGAAATGGAAAAAAAACACACACACAAAAAAAACAAAAAACAGTGAGTCACGGCCCGGCTCTTTTACAAGCTGCTCATTCAGCAGCACCGGACGTGAAGTGTTTTCCCACACTGTACATCACAATGCCATCTATTATCACGCCTCCCTTTGAGCATGGAGTAGATAGAGGCACAGAGAGCTAAGGTACCACCCGTCCCTCCCCTCTTACCACCACCATCCTTTCTCAATGTTCCTGTACCTTTTAAAGAGGGTCACTTTCAAAGATTTGGATTTCTAAAAACTTTCACGAGAGTGGCCTTAGTGTCACATCCTCAGATTTTTATTTTATTTATTTATTTTTTTTTAATTGATTTGAACAGAAAAGAGAGCAGAATGAGAGGGGAAGAAGGTCCTTGTGTACAGTTGAATATAACAGAAATGGCATTGAACAAGGCCTGTTGGAAATGTCATGAATTAATGAATGTGTTGTTAGTTTGTGCTCTTTCATATTGGCTTGGCCGGACATCTGAGGAGGCCGCAGCACCATCTGAGCCTTTCTGTCTTTGCTTACTCCACAATACTGAATGGGTGTTGGAATAAATAGCACTCTTTAGCTCTGTGCACCGACGACACCCCCCCACCCCAACTCATTTTGCCCTCTGCTTCACTCAAAAGCCTTTTTAGATATGATCAGAAGCCTATAGGATGGTAGCAGAAGGTTATGAGTTCAAACCCCAGGAGTGTCACTATTGAGTCCTTGATATTTTTTTCTTCTTCCTAGAACTGGATTCGCTTGTTGTTGTTTTTTTTGGCATAATCTGTTTGAAATGCCTGATGATGATGTTGATGATGATGATGATGATAAGACGAGGCCAACACGATCCAAGCTCCAAGTTTCCAACTTAAATTCCTAAATTGTTCACAAATGTGAACATTTCCTTTCCGCTAAGCACGAACATCTAGCAGATGTTCATCTCCCCAGTGGTATGGCCTGCTCCAATATCACTTAAACGCGCTATCCAAACAGAAAACTTAAGACAGAATCCATGAAACCCTATAGCTCTGCGCTCTCTAAATCCATGATTTATTAGACCCTGAAGGCTCACGTCTGTGGGTTTGAGGGCGTTGTTGGTAGGCAGGCTGCGGGTATCTCGTATGGACTCCATCAGGTTCCCACAGCAGTTAAACAAACCACAAAGTACAGATATACTCACAGCTCCGTGGACGAGGCTTTGCCTTTTCACAGCACCGCCACAGGAATGTCCCACTTTAACACCAACGATCCCTATTAACGTAAACCGGCTTATTTTATATCATTTTCTATTGACACGGAGGAAAGTGAATTTGGCAGTTCTTTTGATGATATTACTTGTTAACATGTGCTGTGAGTGTCGACCTATGGATTGATTCTTTCACATTTGTCATTTTAAAGATCCAGTGAATAATACAGTAACCAGGATGTGAAACTGCGACTGAACAGGTTATGACTCGTGTTCTCGGCTGCCTGGGGTGCGGTGTCATAAATCACTTCATTTCACCGTTCATATAATTAGGATTGAAGCTGTGCTGGCAGGTCACGCCGCCAACGCTGTGTGTCCCATCACTGTGTGTCTCATCACACGTCATTGCTCAGGCATATGCGAATGGGTGTGTCTCTTATTTAATGCCATTTGACCAAGTTACATAATTCACTTACTGACAAAAAAACCATCCACAACCTTTTATTATGTTTTGAGCTGCTTCCAATAGTGCATTCAGCGGCATGTTTCAGGATTAGATATTCATATTTATAGTGTTAATGGTACATGACCCATGAACTCAACATAAGGATGATTACTCCTTATGGGAACAGTGAGTGCCTTCTTCTTGGCACAAAAAAAGCTATAAAAAAAAAAAAGATCCGAGCAATCTGTCGAGGTTAGATAACCAAAACAAGGTGTGTATGGGCTGAATGATAGCATCCTGTTAGCGTTTAACAACTGATTGCAGTTGGATGGTAATAACATGTTTGTAATCTTTTACGAATAAAATGGCTTAAATGATTTGTGATGTGCGATACACACTACCCACGTGGTGAGTAACTCGGGGAAAATGGATTCGATTCAACTCCAGGAGGAATGTTAACATCATTCACTATCATGTGTCCTTATGATCAACAACACAGTGCCTTCTCTGATAAGTTACGTCTGTATATAATCGGATCATTTTCACCTCTAATGGCCATAATAATAATAATAATAATAATAATAATAATAGTAATAATAAAGCATTAATTGATATACACAATAAGATCTAGATTTTCTCTTTTTTGAACAAACCAGTAGATGTCACTATAGGAACATTAACGTCAGCTAGACATACAGGCAAAGTAAATCTAGTTTTAATCGCAGGCTTAGTACTATTTCATTATGTCCCTAGTCCATAGTCTCACAATCTAACATGTCATGTCATGTCATAGCTACACTCTTACAACCGTAAGGCTGCTTTATTTGCCCCATTATTAGGGGAGTCCTTAAAAGTTATAAATCTGTATAGCAGAGTGTTTCAGTGTTAGAAATGGAACTAAGGGAAACTAAATGGAAACATTTTTTACAAACTAAGTATTGAACCCCCCCCAACAAACAAACAAACAAACAAACAAACAAACAAACAAACAAACAAATAAATAAATAAAAATGTAGGGTATTGGGGAATGTTGGGGAAACACTGATCTAAGCATCACCACACTGCTTCTGTTTGGTTGGTCAGTCCTTGGCATGAAGTGCAACACTCAAAAAGCCTTTTATTATTACATTTGTTTTGTTCTTTAAATCTATCGTGCTCAAACTGGGATGCAGAGACCCCCTCCAGGGGTTCATGAAACATAGCCAGGAACCACAGCGCACCCTTCTCAAAGATATTCAACTTTATTAAAGATAATAAACAAACAACATCTGGAATCTAGTGATCATTTTCATTTAAAAAAATTCCAAAGAGTCCTTTATGTAGAAAATTCTACAAACATTTAGATAATATTTTTCCATTTAATAGTTAAATGGGAAAATATATGTGCACATAGAGTATGAGTAATGCGATTGGCTGGAAATGAATTTCAAATATGCTGTGAACTTTTCACCACTGTGAACACATTTCGCACCACTGTATTTATTATTATTTATTCTTTTTTCTCGTGGACACATTCTAATGACAGTCACCTTATGATCGTCACCTGCACTACAACCTCTTTACTTACTTTTATTGCTACTCTGCATCTTACTTTATTCTTGATGAATTTGTTTCCTAAGTATAGGTACTGTAATTTGTGTTCTCTATGCATATGCATTTCCCTTAGGCATCAATAAAGTGCTCTATCTATCTATCTATCTATCTATCTGTCTTTCTGTCTGTCTGTCTACTGAGGGGGTCTATGATTTTTAAGGCAATCCAGAATATTAAAAAAGTTTGAGAACTGCTGCTTTAAATCATATTAAATAAAATCTTGTCTTGCATTAAACTGATATTGAGTTTATTGGTCTGGCCTCAGGACTATTTAGTGTACCTATATGTTGTTTCAGACAAAAGGACAAGTCAACCTTCAGTCCTGAACTGGCAAAACCTTCGAGTGTTATCAGAATGCATGCATTAAAACTAAGCTCTAGACTCGACCTGATAAGTGCTGCTGAGGGAGCGATCAGGCTAATGGGACAGTCACCGTGAATAACCTTGATACACAAAGCCTGTGAGCTTATCTGCTGCTCATGAAGGCACAATTGTGCCCTCTTCTTTTGGTCCATTACTGAGGAGTGGGAGGTGGGAGTGAAACAAAAGGAGACGGTAAAGGTGCCATTATCCTGGTATGGATCGTAGTGAATCCAGAGTCTATCCCAGGAAAACTCTGCGTGAGGTGAGAATACACCTTGAATCACAGGACACCATGCAAACACACTGAACACACTCAATTCACACTTAGTCACCAGTCCACCAGCTGGGATGTTTTGGAGAGGTAGAAGGAAACCAGAGAACCCAGAGGAAGATAAAGACAAACAAAAAAAGAGAAAAGATTTTGTTCCCACTGTCTTTGATGAATTCTGATATGAGTAGTGATCAAATAAAATAGAACTCGTCTGTATAGGTGTGTTTTCTGTTGGTGTACTGTTACTCATTAGGGTCGATGTGTGTATGTGTGTCATGTAGCAAGTTGGCAAATTCCACAAATGAATCATTGGACTTGAAATGAATCGTAGGACTCTTCAAGAATTTTTTTTTTTTTTTTTTTTCCCCTTTTCAGCAAATTATCAATAAGAAGGGTTGCTTAACTTTCACAAAATGTTTTGTGTTTTGTTTTCACCACAGGATTTCAAATCTTGTAACTATTTTCAGGTCATTTTAAATTCTTTATTATAAAAAAAAAATCTGTATTCGTTGCTCTCTAGCAAGACATATACAATATTATGGAATCTTATACTAAAACTGAGTTAAGATTCTAAAACTGTTTTCCCCTCATGTTTTATATTATTATTTAACCTACATTAAAAAAAAAAAAAAAAAAAACTCAAAATAAAAAAATATAACAATAAAATAACAATACAATTATGGTATATTGTAATCATTTTTATAACAAGAGAATGAATAAATATAACTGATTATTGGTATTAATATTAGAAAAATGACAACAGGGTTCATGGTATAAGGACATTAATGTATAAAATATAGATGGGGCTCTTACCATGAGTAAGGTAATAAATGTCATAATTTAATCAAATTCAATAAATATTTTGTTAATAATATTGATATTAGCTCATTGAAATGGACAAAAATGAGGTTAGGAGCCCTACATTGCAACTATAATATTTTCCCTCTTAATAATAATAAATTTGGCAGCATTCTCCAGATTCCTTCCACCTCTCAAAAACACACATGTAGGTGGATTGGCTTCACTAAACTGCCCTTAGGTGTTACGGTGTGTGTGCATAGTGCCTTGCTATAGACTGGCGTTCCAATCCAGGGTGTATCCAATCCTGCCTTCCTGTCCAGTGTTCCTGGGATATGCTCCAGATCCACCACAACCCTGACCAGGATAAAGCCGTTGCTGAAGATGAATGGATGAATAAATAAAATGATATGAGGGTTAAACTCTTGAGTCGAGTAAATACTGCCCACAATGGAAATTCTGTATAAATACATGACATGGAATAAGATTACTTATTTAGTCTGTCATGCAAAAAAAAGATTCTGAACTTCCTTTTTTATAGGAACTTCCTCTTTATAAAATATGCAGTGCTCATTTTTGTAAATGCTGTTTTGGAAACATCTTCAGCAGGGTGGGCTGCGTTGTTCACACCGGTGTGACTGTCATGGTTACTGAGGTTAGTCTTGTTTAGCTCTAATCTCACTGTGCTGATAGACCAGCTCTGTACCTTTAGCTTATATATGGTAAAGAGAATGTTTGGTGTGTATATTTGTAGCACCAGTTTGAAATAATTTTGCAGTGTTGCAGGGTGCATTATCCTGATGAAAGAGACCATTGCCACTAGCGAATACTGTTGCCATGAAGGGATGTACTTGGTCCGCAACAATGTTTAGGTAGGTGGTACGTGTCAAAGCTCAAGGTTTCCCAGCAGAACATTGCCCAGAGCATCACACTTCCTCCACCAGCTTGCCTTCTTCCCATAGTGCATCCTGGTGCCATCTCTTCCACAGGTAAGAGACGCACACACTCTCGGCCGTCCACATGATGTAAAAGAAAACGTGATTCATCAGACCAGGCCACCTTCTTCCATTGCTCCATGGTCCAGTTCTGATGCTCATGTGCCCATTGTAGGTGCTTTTGGTGGTGGACAGGGGTCAGCATGGGCACTCTGACCGGTCTGTGGCTACGCAGCCTCATACACAGTCTCATTTCTGTCATAGACAGTGTTAACCTTTTCAGCTCTTCTGTGAGATTGAACCAGACGGGCTAGCCTTCGTTCCCCATGAGCATCAATAATTCTTGTTCACATCATGACCCTGTCACCGGTTCACCGGTTGTCCTTCCTTGGACCACTTTTGGTAGGTACTAACCACTGCATACCGGAAACACCCTACAAGACCTGTCCTTTTGGAGAAGCTCTGATGCAGTAGTCTAGCCATCACAATCTGGCCCTAGTTAAAGTCACTCAGATCTTTACACTTGCCCATTTTTCCTGCTTCCAACACATCAACTTTGAGAACTGACTGTTCACTTGCTGCCTAATATATCCCACCCCTTTACAGGTGCCAATGTAACGAGATAATCAACGTTATTCACGTCACCTGTCAGTGGTTTTAATGTTAAGGCTGATCGGTGTTATCTAACAAAGATAAATCAGCTACTATCACTCGCCAGCTTCCCACCCAATTAGAAAACAAATAAATGCCTCAAAAGTTCAGCAAGAAAGTCCTTTTTCCTTTAAGACTATAATATCGGACTCTTTCACTCCTGTTTGCTGTTCACACCATCATTCTATCACTCTTTCTCCCTGCTTGTGTGGTCGCCAGCTTTCGACTCTCGCCATCGCATCAGATTTCTTTCATTTAGACGGTAATGATTATTGATGTGTCTGAATTGGCGTATGACGTCTACTCGCAAATTTCCCCCAGTTCTGAAATGACACAGCACTGACTGTGAGTTTCTGTTACAGGGGTGTCAGGGGGACGCACCGCAGCTCTGGAACATGGTATTAAAGTATAAAGTATTTATTTGTGTCATAAGTTATTTGAATCATTTTAACAACTAATTCTGTGTACTGTACATAACCCAATAACATTTTACTGGATTCACATCAATAATTTGACAGTACCTACATTCTAACTACGCAGGAACTACTTATTCTAAAGTGTCATTTTGTACCGTGCAAAATGTGTGCTTATTATTATATGCTAACACAACAGAATCAGCATCCGTCATAATGTAGGTAATCACACATATCCTGGTCTTATTTGATCAGGGTACACTTAGGAAATGTACTGGTGTTAATGTACACGTCTTTTGTGAGATGCACTGCTGTGATCAATCTAAAAATTGCATACATTCTCAGTAGTTACGTTATAGTTGCATGCATAATTGTTAATGTAACTGCATAGATATTAGAGACTTTAATATAAAATAGGATTAGGTGAATTGTTGAATGGAAGACAATTGATGATTGTAATAATAATAATGCTGTTAAAATAAAAAATATTAAAATATTATTACTAAATTAATAAATATTATTAATAAATATTATTATTCCTGGGTTATTCGTTTCAGTGTTTTGTAGGGTTTAATGGCCTGAGCCATTAAACAGGATAGGCCTACAGTGGATAAGGCTCTGGGTTACTGATTAGAAGGTTGTAAATTGAAACCATGACACTGCAAACTGTCACTGTGAGGGTCTTGAGCAAGATCTTTAACCCTGTGTGCTCCACCTGTATCGCTATCAATCTAATATGTGCAGAGAAATGAGACAAAAAAAAAAAAAAAAAAAAAGCTGTCTGTTATTTTTCCTACTAAGGAAAGCCAGACTTTTCATTGGGTATAAAAGTTGTCCCATGTCTCAAATATTTCATTCATGCATTCATTCATCTTTATTTAACGCTTTGTCGTGGTCAGGGTCATGGTGGACCTGAAGCTAATCCCAGGAACACTGGCCGTGAGGCAGGAATACACCCCGAATGGGATCCCAGTCCATCGCAGGGCACCATGCACACACACGTTAACACCCTCGTTCACACCTCGGGGAAATTTAGTGTAGACAATTCACCTACCTGTATGTTTCTGGGAGGCGGAGGAAATCGGAAAACCCGGAGGAAACCCAGCCACGAGGAGAACACGCACAGAACTCAGGATAGAAATCCCTGGAGCTGTGAGGCAGCAGTGTTGCACCGTTGCACCCCAGTGCCACCATCTTATTAATTTCATAGAGCAAAACTCACTACTTATTAGTCTAACAGTTATTAGAAAATAGTAGACAAACTGCACAATCATTAACATCCATGGCTTTATAAAAGCATAAAATATAATAAATGAGAGTTTCTCATTTCTCAAAGGGCTGATATGACTGTAATAAGTATAGACATTTAACTTTAAAAAAAAAAAAAAGAACAATTTAAGTATTCTTTAAAATAGTATAGACAATAGTATAGGCATATAATATGTGAATAATCTACTATAACGTCTCTGCAGTCTCTCTGTTAATACAAACGTTTGGTAATTCAGAGTTTGGACCAGAAGGTGGCACTACTTGATAACATTATGAATAAAAACTCAGCCGTGCTGCTTCAAATACAAAAGTTTTCAGTACCTATTGCTTTTGCGCTGTACTGCATATTGTATAAACTATATGTTAATGCCTTATGAATTACAGTCACTTAAAACAAAATGAATTACAATTTTATACCAAAATATTTAGTGTGCTAGATTTCACAGATGTTAATAATTGATGTTATCATAAATGAAATGGTGAAATGAAATGGTGAAATGTTAAGATGTTAATAATGAAAAACAAACAAAAAACAAACAATATAATAGATTAAAATCGTGCATTTCTCGTTCTCAAGGTGATATATTCATTCATATAATCTTAGAACTTGCATGGTCAGCCTTTGCCTTTATAACCACCTGCAAAATGTTTGTATCCCCAGAAAAGCTTTTAAATTCTCTCAGCTGTAATATTTGCTCCCAAATCTCTGCCTTCCTCCAATCAGGTCTGGAGACTGAGAAGGTCATCGAACAACTTTTTTATTTCATTCGTCTTCAGTAACTGCGTTCTCCTGGTCCGGGTGACAGTGGATCCTGGGCACAAGGCAGAGTCACACCAACAATAAGACCCCAGACCATCACAGGGCACCACACACACACACACACACACACACACACACACACACACCTAAGGACAATTTAGAAGCAGTCTTTATTTGTCACAATTTTCACATATCCCAGTTTGTTAGGAAGCTGGGGTCAGAGCGCAGGGTCAGAGCCCTGATACGGGGCCCCTGGAGCAGGTAGGGGTAAGGGCCTTGCTCAACAGCCCAACAATGGCAGCTTAGCAGTACTTGGGCTTGAATCCCCAACCTTCTGATCAGTAACCCAGAGAGAGCATTAACCATTGAGCCACCACTTTGTTACACCCCATTTGACCATTTTACTGCCCACCACTCACTTTACAATGAAACTATCCACCTACAAGCATGTTTTTTGTAGGAGATGGGAGGAAACGGATTACTTTACCTGAGATCGTGGTCTCTATTGCCCCCTGGCTTGTTGAGCACATGCTTGTGTACCAGCTTCACTAAGTCCTGTTCCAAATGACACTTCAACCTTCTGCAATGCAATAAATCAGATAAATACTATAACGCAACAAGCTAGAGAAGGCCCTGTACAACCTACTGAGGTCAGTCTCCCTCATTTGCAAAAACATACATGAAATAAGGTATGTTAATAGACAAGCTCATTGCGTTCTCTACACAGTGTATAGATCTCGCATGCTAATGGCAGGTCCCTTAGTTTGTTAGCCTGTCATTAACCTCACTAGTCCTTCACGGCACAGTGTGAGCCGAACAAGCAGGCATAGAGATCAGTCGAATTTCCTGCACAAGAGCTCTCTGAAACACATACACTGTTCTCAGAACTGTCCTTAACTCCCTTTGAGGGCTCTGTGTCAAGCACACACTCCTACGAAGGCCCATTGTGAGCTCATGTTTTCCGTTAGGAAACCGAACGTACCCATCTCATCTCTGAAGAGGCCCTCAGATAATTAGCACTAGCATGGCTAACTGAAGCCTAGTGAAAAGGACAGGCGTTCATCAAGATCTGGGATAATGTCTGACGTACACACTGATCCTTGAGAGAAGACCAGCAGTATCAAGTCTTCATAGCACTGTGCTAATGAGGCACACGTTTGATAAGCACCTGAATCAACCAGGCAGCTGTAGCTTTGTCTGCCTTTCCAGCTTAGATGGCCAATTAGAGTGGATGTAAATTCTTGTGATCAGTATCGATGGGAGTTTTGAGTAGTTGTCACATATACCAGAGCTTATATCACTTTTAAACAGCACTCATTACCAGGGCTGTAATCAGGATCAATATTTTAGTGAGGTTCCTCCACTGCAGAAATGTGAGCACAGCAACTGTTCATTTCTAATCTCTGTTATGTTATACGTCCATTCCTCCATAAACTGCTCTGGCTTCATTTTTATTGAGTGAAATACACACATTAAATCATACATTTAAAAAATGCCATGTACATCAACTACTATTACTGCGATCAGCTATCATTACTGCAGTCAATTAGTATTACTATGATTAGCTAACATTACTACAGTCAGCTAGCGTTACTATGATCAGCTAACATTACTGCAATCAGCTAACATTACTATGATCAGCTAACATTACTGCAGTCAGCTAGTATTACTATGATCAGCTAACATTACTGCAGTCAGCTAGTATTACTATGATTAGCTAACATTACTGCAGTCAGCTAGTATTACTATGATTACCTAACATTACTACAGTCAGCTAGCATTACTATGATTAGCTATCATTACTACAATAAGCTAGCATTACTATGATCAGCTAACATTACTGCAGTCAGCTAGTATTACTATGATTAGCTATCATTACTGCAATCAGCTAACATTACTATGATTAGCTATCATTACTACAATAAGCTAGCTTTGCTATGATTAGCTAACATTACTACAGTCAGCTAGCATTACTATGATTAGCTAACATTACTGCAATCGGCTAGCATTACTATGATTAGCTAACATTACTGCAGTCAGCTAACATTACTATGATCAGCTAACATTACTGCAGTCAGCTAGTATTACTATGATCAGCTAACATTACTGCAGTCAGCTAGTATTACTATGATCAGCTAACATTACTGCAATCGGCTAGCATTACTATGATTAGCTAACATTACTGCAATCGGCTAGCATTACTATGACCAGCTAGCATTGCTATGATCAGCTAGCATTACTATGATCAGCTAACATTACTGCAGTCAGCTAGCATTGCAATGATTAGCTAACATTACTGCAATCAGCTAACATTACTATGATTAGCTAACATTACTGCAATCAGCTAGCATTACTATGACCAGCTAGCATTGCTATGATCAGCTAGCATTACTATGATCAGCTAACATTACTGCAGTTAGCTAGCATTTCTATGATTAGCTAACATTACTGCAGTTAGCTAGCATTTCTATGATTAGCTAACATTACTGCAATCAACTATATTCGTGCAATCACAGGTGATTGCTTTAAGACTACTATCAGAGCAAATTAATCAACAACTTCTGACCAATCAGATTCGAGAAGTCAGCAGCTATACTAAATATACTACCTAAATGTTTGACTTTTTTTCATAAAAAATTTCAATCCAAAAACCCAGGAGCTCCCATTCTCAACCCGCAATGTGTTCAATCTCATGAGTAACTACTGTAACCTCCACAATGATGAATCCCCCCCCCCCCCCAATATGCATATAAAACATATCAAATAAACCAATTCTGAATTTTACTCTAAAAGTCGAAAACAAATGCATTAACAATTAATAGATAGTCTGTAATTTGTTCGCTTTAAAACATCTGCTTTGTTTGACCCTGAAAGTGGAATGGCAGTCACACGGACGTTTCAGTCGTGAGAACTCGGATGATTAAGTGCTGGAATATGGTTCAGTCTAAACAGTTGTAAATACACTTTTTAAATAAAAAAGGAGCCTGTGGGCCTGCAGTCTCTGTTGGCAGCAGTTTCCTGTGTACTTACCCTGGAGAAAAGCCAGTATAGTAAAGTTAAAGTACAGTAAACAGTCAAACAGTTTCATTTTCAGTGTATTTGCCTAAAACACATCATTACTGCTATTAACTTGAACTTAAAATGGATTTAATTGTTAAACAGGACTAAAAGCTCATTGCAACTCTGCTAAAACACATTTTCATAATTATTCTCGCTATTTGTTGTTGTTTTTTTCTATTGTCACCTACCAAATCCCACTGACTGGCCAGCTCTACTCATACAACAGCTACCAAACAAGAAGGGTTAAAGCTAACACTGAGACACCTGAAGCCAGCCAGCTACATCTTTTAAAAGGGCACACTCAGAGGAAAGAACTGTCTGACCTCTTCTACATACATGAGCTCACAGACACCCACAATTGCCTAGTGTCACTGTGATTAACATGGGATAGAAGGTATACCAGCCCTCTCACCCAGAGAGTATGGCCAGTTTTGCTCCCTCGTCTCCCTGCCACGGATGACTGTGGCATTGTTGGGGTTGGAACGATAATGATTCTCTTTCTATTTTTCTTCTTTGATGGGCTTGACGAATGGATCATGAATGGAGCAGCTAGCCCTCTGGACAAGTGAAAGCTCCAGTGTGCTGCCTAGCCCCATGCTTTGGTTACTTCACTGACTAAGGCTGAGAATGGTAGCGAATATAACGTTATGTATGCAAGCTAGTTAGCATTATACATTTCAGCTATGAGAATGGTCTCCTGTCCGCTCAGTGCATTCAAAATGTATTATTTTAATCTGATCAGCATCGCTATTTTCTCTCAACATGTTTAAACTGCCTTGAAATGCGTAGCACTATTCGATGTGTTGGCATAATTTCCACTGAAACAGGGAGTCAGGGTGTGACATATTGAGTGGCCCCGCCCGCCTTTTTAAATAGCCAATAGCGTTTAGCTTACCTCACAGACAGGACCTATACAACTGTTGGACATTTGTTTGGACAAAAATCTTACTTGAAGCTGAAGTGCAGAATGATGTTATCAAAATAGTGGTAGAGAGTGGCAGTACATATATATATATATATATATATATATAAACAGATTTATGCAGCTGTTTATGTTGCTTGGTTTCATCAGTATTTTAACATGCATGTCTCCATATCATCCATGCATGTTAACTCTTTTTACTATTATTACTATTTAACTCTTTTTACTCTTTTTACTGCCTATTTTGGAGGTTCCTGTGTTCAGAATTGAATTTATTTGTGATGTCACACTCTATAGTAATGGCTCATATATTTATTATCAAAAAAGCTTTTAGTAGTGCTGTCTGTCTTTCTCTCTGTACCAATGTTGTTGTGGAGAGGTGTGAATTGTTTGCCCAGTGGGGGCTCATACTCCTCCCTTTTCCCATTACCCTGCTCACCCACCAGCAGCTTGAGTCATGCTACTCTACACACAGAAACCCAACAGTGTCCTGACTAATCTTATAACAGACTTGTGGTGATAAAATAATTCAGTGTTTATACTCATTGAAGTAAATTTCAATTCCACCAGAGGAATGGAACCCCAGTATACTCCAAGAAAGAGCTAATTAATCCACCTACTAAAAACCATTCTACTGCCAACTGGATCGCACATGAGCTAATGTATTGGAATAGGTTTTGGGAATCAGTACATGTAGCACGAGCTATAGTTCAGCATCAAGTTGCATCACACACCATGAAGTGCAATTTCTTTCAAAATTCATGCCAAATGAAAACTTTTGTTTTGGGAAAGTCAATAAAGATTAGGGTTTTTTTTTTTCTTTGTTTAGCTGTTGTGCAAAGAAATAAAAAATAAAAATAAAAATAAAAACCCAGACATGAAATCTGCTTGTCCAAGGCACCTGGGCTATTGACTTGTCCAGCCTTGTTTTTGTAACATGCACAGTATAAGATGAAGTGTTATGGAAAATATCTTGCTGCTTTGTTGGCATCAATCAAAGTATTTAAGCTGTTGCTGTGTTATTGTATACAGACTTACAGTACATATATTACAGTTGTAGAAGAATGCTCGGACAGTTACATTTAATCACTGTTTACCTTTGAGTGACCATTAATAAACATCCATACTGTATAAACAGCGCAAAGGGATCAAATTGGAGGGTAAAAGTGTTTCAGGGACTTTGCAAAGAGATAGGTTTCTGAGCCAGGGTAAATAAACAGACTGAGATATGAACTGCTTTCCAACACTATGACCTGGAAAGGCCTTGCTCCTTATTAGAATAGACAGACACAAAAGACAGACAGATCCGAAAAGCAAATATTTGCAACATTCATATGAGAAATTGCAGCCTTGGTGACACGTAAAAACCAAACAGCCCCTCTAACTTTAGTGGTTTCTGTGATGTTGGTTTGTAACATTGACCCGAGATCAGTTCCTGTGGCCTAAACTCTCCTGCAGAACTCAGACAGGTGAAAAAGACCTGAGTCCTTTACTGCTGAGGACTCAGTGTACTTGCATGCTGTGTGGGCATCACTGTGACGTTCTGTCTAACACCAAAAAGTTCAAAGCGTAGGAACAATAGTAGAAAGTCGTTTGAGCATTAGAAATCTGCGTGACCATCAACAGGATGCTGAAGGGAAAAAACAAGCTAGGCATGCTAACAGATTCTCTCCACCTCTCTTTTATTAGAACATAATGTCATTCAGGTGATTTCCGTGGTTATTATTGCTATTTACCATAAATAAAACACTAAGCAACATGTGAGAAAGGCAAATAAGTGATTGTAAGGGTGGAAAAATCACTTTGGGGACACCAGAGCATGAACGCATGAGTTCTGAAGCAGCTCTGCTTCCTGCATATACCCAGTGGAGCTATCTGTCTCAGCCTGGGACAATGCACTCTCTTACACTGCATGCTAAAATGCACGATATGTATCTTCAACTGAGATCCCTGATGATTTTAAAGCATGTTTTTTGAAAACAGGTTCTCCAGTTTCTTCCCACCATCCACGAACATGCTAATAGGTGGATTGGTTATGTTAAATTTCCCCTACGTGTGAATGAGTGTGCGAAAGTGGTGCCTTGTGATGGACTGGCTTCCAGTAGGCTCTGGATCCACTGTGACCTTGATAAGGTTATAGTGTTTACTGAAGATGATGAATTATCCATCCATCCATCCATCCATGTTCCATAGCGCTTATCCTACACAGGGTCGCGGGGAGCCTGGAGTCTATCCCAGGGAACTCGGAGCACAAGGCAGGGGAGACCCTGCACACATATTCACAGACCCATTCACACACTACGGACAATTTGGGAATGCAAATCAGCCTACAACACACGTCTGGGGGAGGAAACCGGAGTACCAGAAGGAAACCCCCCCGAAGCACGGCGAGAACATGAAAACTCCGCACACAGGGCAGAGGTGGGGGAATAGAACTCCCAACCCCGGAGGTGTGAGGCAAACATGCTAAACAATAAGCTACCATTTATTATTATTATTATTATTATTATTATTATTGATCATCATCCATTTTCCACTTGAATTGATTCAAAAGTGTATTTCGAGGTGCTGAAATGTATATTTGCCCACATTACATTGCTGATGCTTGCCTACAACTCAAGAAATAGACGTCAGAGGTGGGACGTAAGTAATGTACAGTTACTTTGTCATTGTTCTTAAGTCTGGTTTTTTAAGTATCTGTACTTTACTTGAGTTTTTAATTCGCCTAATACTTTTGACTTTTAATTTCAAAAGAAAAATCCCTACTCTAATCGTATATTTGTAAAGTCATAAGATGACTAGCATCAGACAGCATGAAGGAGTCAATCAAACAAATCTAAACTTTAACAGATGTGACAGCATAACCAATAAAAGCTATTATAATAATCACTGTCATCTCTCAGCCCACCTGGTACCAACAACCATGCCACAGTACTGAGATAATATTTTTTCCCATTCTGATGTTTGTTGTATGAAAAATATGCTGTTAGACAGATATAAACTGATGTCCCATTGATTTGCTCACCTTTATAGATGTTGCACAACTGTGAGGCAGCGTGCCCTTACATGCCCCCGAGGTATTATATTTCTAGTGGTCAAAAAAATGGGACCTGTAACAAGCACTAATAGAGATGTACATTTTGTCTTTATCTGGGTAGTTTATATTGTGACAGCTAGCTATTAGCATTAAGCTAATCTCTATTGTCAGAGGTATTATCATGCTAGCTAACAATTGAGAGATTACAAATAAAACTGTAGCTGGTTAGAATTAGCTAATGTAGGTTTCCTTGGTGAACAGTGCATTAATTTAGTATCAGGAAGTAACATCAGTGTGTGGTTTGTGTCAGGTGTCTTGTGTCAGGGTTTTTTTTTTTGTTTTTTTTTTAAATACTTTTACTTTCATACTTGTAGTCAGTTTAAGAGTTTATAAATTTCTACTTTAACTTTAGTGAAGAATTTGAAACTGTATGTAAGATTCTACTGGAGTATTTATTCAAATGAGTATTTATTCAAATGAGTAACTGTACTTTTACTTGATTAAATAATAATAAAGTAAATACTCTGCTGAAAAAAAAAAACAATAGAATCCCTCATAGAAATTGTAATGGTTTTAATGGAAACTGTAATGGTCCCTGTGGGTCTCTGCTGGTAATTTGTTGCCTTCTATTGGTACCAGGTTATGTCTAGTGGATACCATTAAGGATCTACATCCTTAATACGTATTACTATGTATTGGAAACCTTTACCAAAAGTTTAACAGCTGATGGTTTGTAATGGTATTTGTAATGGAAACCATTAGAATTACTGTGATGGATTCTTTTGGGGGGTTTTTTCAGCAGGGTAATTATAATCATTATTTCAGTTACCACCTCTGCTATACACTGAGCTATACATTTGAGCCATGAGTACAGCTCAGCTTGACACACCATAAAACTCCCCATCTGTCCAAACGATTGAGTCTCATACTGTCTTTCAACATAAAGACCCAGAATAATCATGCATAACATTAAAATAATAATTATTACTATATATTACTTGTTTCCTTGTATATCAGGACTGACTTCTCTTTCTGATAGAAGTGAGGATTAGTAAACAAATAGACAACAAACCATTTCCAAAACACAATATCAACCAAGTGCCATAAATATAATTGTAAAAATGAATGGATGTTCAGAGCAGGACAGAACATAAACATTCTCCAACCTGTAACTTCTAATGTTACCTGAGTTAGCAGTTCTATAACAGCCAGTTTGAATAGAACTGATTGTTATTTTTGCCAGAAGATCACATCTCATTGAGATATATGTCCACCAAAACAGGGAAGGGGCTCAAAGAGTCTCAGAAGACTCAAGAAAACAACACTCATACATCAGAAGCATTCTCGGGGGAGGATCAAACCATTTTGTCACGGAAAAGAAAGTCTGTACTCCCCCCCCCTCTCTCTCTTCACCCACCTCAGCAGTGCTGTAAACTTGCCCTGATGAATTGGGCCACTTTCACTGTAGTAGCGGTTTGAGGCAGAATGATCACTCATTTCACTATGATGACCAAACTCCATCAGAGACTGGAGTGTACTGAGATGAATCTCAAAGTCGACCTCACAGCGCACAGTTTCCACCTCACTGACCCAGGGCACAGCGTAGCTTTGAAGGAAGGCAGACCAATGCACTAAATGTGGGAAGTTAACATATTACTCTGTACTATTTATAGCTCACATGTCTGTACGGAAGCATTACTACACAGTACTAAGGAAATGTAACAATTCCACTTTATGGGCCTTCAGATCATAATAAAAATCTTGCTTATTTCACTTTTAGTCATTTATTACTTGCATATTCATTCCAGATAAACCAAAAGAAGTGCTTTATATGGGCTTGATGGTGGAAAACTAAGTGAATGGCTTTGTTATAATGGGTGTACTATATATAACATCCTTACACTATTCATATATATATATATATATATATATATATATATATATAT
>JANDJT010000032.1:19170523-19180965 GCA_024331685.1 Stegophilus panzeri | reverse complement strand
TAGGGCCATTTTAAGTGAGGAAAAGAAGGGATCAATTCTGGCTTTACTGGCAGAGTAAGAACAAGATCAAGAATAAGAACAAGGTCAAGCAGCAGACATTGGGGACAACAAAGCTAAGACTGGCAGAGAGGTCGAAAACGACTCTCCGCTGACCAGGGTGTCACTCAACAACCAGGATGACATCAAGTGACCTACAAAAAAAATGGCAAACAGCAGCTGGGGTGAAGTGTACGTCAAGGACGGTTCGAAATAGGCTCCTAGGGGCAGGGTGGAAGTCGTGCAAAGCTAGAAAAAAGCCCTTCATCAGTGAGAAGCAAAGAAGCACCAGGCTGAGGTTTGCAAAAGACCATAAGGATTGGACTGTAGAGGACTTCCTCTTTGATGAGTCCAATGTTCAGCTTTGCCCAACACCAGGTCATCTAATGGTTAGCCGGAGACCTGGAGAGGCCTACAAGCCACAGTGTCTCGCACCCACTGTGACATTTGGTGGAGGATCGGTGATGATCTGAGGGTGCTTCAGCAAGGCTGGAATCGGGCAGGTTTGTCTTTGTGAAGGACGCATGAATCAAGCTGCGTACAAGGTTGTCCTAGAAGAAAACTTGCTTCCTTCTGCTCTGACAATGTTCCCCAACTCTGAGGATTGCTTTTTCCAGCAGGACAATGCTGCATGCCACACAGCCAGGTCAATCAAGGTGTAGATGATGGACCACCAGATCAAGACCCTATCATTGCCAGCCCAATCTCTAGACCTGAACTCCATTGAAAACCTCTGTAATGTGATCAAGAGGAAGATGGATGATCACAAGCCATCAAACAAAGCCGAGCTGCTTGAATTTTTGCGCCAAGAGTGGCATAAAGTCACTGTGACTGGTGGAGAGCATGCCAAGACACATGAAAGCTGTGATTGAAAATCAGGGTTATTACACACACACACACACACACACACACACACACACAGACATATATATATATATATGGAACATCAGATGATTATGATACATATGTGAGTATATAAACTCACTGGCCACTTTAATAGTAACACAGAATGGTGAAAAACATCCAGTGAGTGGCAGTTCTGTGGGTGAAAAGGCCTTGTCCACTGATCGTAGGGTTGGCGGTTCGATTCCCGGCCCACGTGACTCCACATGCCGAAGTGTCCTTGGGCAAGACACTGAACTTCGAGTTGCTCGCGATGGCAAGTTAGATAGCTGCCTTGCATGGAAGCTCTGCTACCATTGGTGTGTGTGTGTGTGTGTGAATAGGTAACTGAGACACAGTGTAAAATGCTTTGGAACTGCTAAGGTTTAAAAAAAGAAAAAGAAAAAAAAAAAAGCACTATATAAGTGCAGACCATTTACCATCTAATTTACATTGTATGGCATTTGGCAGACGTCCCTTATCCAGAGCAACTTACAGTACATTTATCTTATTTTTATACAACTGATCAGTTGAGGGTTAAGGGCCTTGATCAAGGGCCCAGCAGTGGCAGCTTGGCAATTGTGACCTCACGACCTTCTGATCAGAAGTCCAATGTCTTAAGTACTCAGCTACCAATCAATAACCACTCTTTTCAACCATGGTGAGCAGAAAAGCATTTCAGGAAGCACAGGGCAGATGGCCTACAGCCTCAAAAGACCACTTCAGGTTCCATTCCAGTCAGCCAAGATCAGGAATCTGAGGTGAACCTGAGACCAGGCTCACTGAAATTGGGTAGTTGAAGATTGGAAAAAGACCAACTGATGTTTTTCAAATTGTCAACTGTCCCATTTTGCACCATTCTGTGCAAAGTCTAGCAACTGTTATAAATCACGAATATACCAGGAGAGCTGCAGTTTCTGAAATACTCAAACCAGCCCACCTGGAACCAACAACCATGCCACAGTAAAAGTCTCTAAGATAATATTTTTCCCATTCTGATGATGTGAAAAAAAACTTTTGCTCACCTTTATATTTGCTCACATGTAGCTCTGTAGAATTATTATATTGCTAGTGGTCAAAAAATGGGACCTGCAACAAGCACTAATAGAGACCCACTGGAACAGGAATCATGCTGCTCCATGCTTGCTCTATGACATATGGAGAAGGAGCAGTGGGCAGGAAGTTTATTGACAAGATTGACAGTTTCATGGTTTTTGCACCAAATTGAGTTCATTTAAAAATATGTAATAGCAAATAAGTAAATTAAAGATAATAATTTCCACAAACTAAGTCAGAATGTATGATGTATCGAACCATTTCTACTGCAAAGGTTTGGAGGGGGAAATGGGGATTATAGAGTGGTTAAGGTCGTATTATTAGAAATGTATGTGTATTACGGTGACCTTGTTTCTCCACACAAAAGGCTGATGCTTGAATTTTTTTTGGCATTGATTCAGGTCTTTTTTATGGTTATTAAAATGTACTTGGACTGGAAATTTTGCTGGCAACCTTCTGTGTAGCGAAGGGAAACACACCAGCTGTATGAAATACAATCCCAATTCTGAAAAAGTTGGGACACTGTGTAAAATGTAAATAAAAACAGAATGCAATGATTTGCAAATCTCATAAACACATATGTTTTTTTTTTTTCTTACAATAGAACATAGAAAACATATCAAATATTTAAACTGAGGAAATGTACCATTTTAAGGAAAAAATAAGGTAATTTTGAATTTGATGGCCGCAACAAAAGGGGCAACAAAAGGCTGGAAAAGTAAGTGTTACTAAAAAGAAACAGCTGGAAGTTAATTGGCAACAGGTCAGTGACATGATTGAGTATAAAAAAGTATCTTAGAGAGTCTTTCAGAAGTAAAGATGAGCAGAGGTTCAGGCATGATTCTGTAATGGAAATCACTGCATGGGCTCAGAAACACCTCCAGAACTCATTGTCTGTAAACACAGTTCATCATGCCATCCACAAATGCTGGTTAAAGTTCTATCATGCAAAGAATAAGCCATATGTGAACATGATCCAGAAATGACGCCGTCTTCTCTGGGCCAAAGCTCATTTAAAATGGACTGAGGCAAAGTGGAAAACTGTTCTGTGGTCAGATGAATCAAAATTTGAAATTCTTTTTGGAAACCATGGACACAGCGTCCTCTAAAGTAAAGAGGACCAAAGAGGAGAGGGACTATCCGACTTTTTGTCAGCGTTCAGTTCAAAAGCCTGCATTTCTGATAGTATGGGGGTGCATAAGTGCCTATGGAATGGGCAGCTTGCACATCTGGAAAGGCATCATCAATTCTGAAAGGTCTATACAGCTTTTAGAGCAACATCTGCTTCCATCCAGATTACATCCCATCTTTAATTCTGAGAGACTCCGCCTCTCTAAGATACTCTTTTTATACCCAATCATCTTACTGACCTGTTGCCAATTAACCTCATTAGTTGCAAAATGCTCCTCCAGCTGTTTCTCTTTAGTAACACTTACTTTTCTAGCCTTTTGTTGCCCGCGTCCCAACTTTTCTGAGACGTGTTGCGATCATCAAATTCTAAATTACCTTATTTTTTCCTTAAAATGGTAAATTTTCTCACTTTAAACATTTGATATGTTTTCTATGTTCTGTTGTGAATAACATATGGGTTTATGCGATTTGCAAATCATCGCATTCTGTTTTGATTTACATTTTACACAGCGTCCCAACTTTTTTGGAATTGCGTTTGTACAATTAAACAAAGCAGAACAAAGCAAGCCGCTAGAGTGTACGTTAGATGACTGTGTGTCATATGAGATTTTTGGCAACATATGCTCATGAAGAAAAAAGAAGAATGGTTATACAAAAAAAATAATATAAACATAATCCCCGGTAGGTATGGTAGAGAACCTGTAATATTATGGGGCTTTTTTTCCCCACCAAAGGCCCTGGAAACCTTTATACTTCTCAGTTGTCTCAGAAAGGTTTTTACAGGGACAAAATACAAATGAGATATCAGAAGATATATTTAATATTTAATAATCTATGTGCCATATATAGATTCCTGTTTTCATTTTAGAAATCATATTCTTTTCATCATGTCTTTTAATTTTACAATAACATTACATTTCCATTGTTTGCTTTGCAATCATGACTGCATTTTTTGCTTTGTTTGTTTTTTTAAACCATGGTGCAGTTAGTCATATTTGTCATAATCATAATTTTAGCAACATGTGCAGCTTCAGAAACAGCCTTAAAAGGGCAGCTTTTGACCTTTTGCGTTGAGAGTTCTGCCTGGCGGGTTTCAGATCCTTGTTTAGAGGCCTGTGGATTCCCCCTGACTGCTACGTGCCCTTCTGCTCTTTACTTGATTCCCTGCCCCCGCATTACCTCTTTGGGGCACTGAAAGATGCACCAAAATCCATGTTTGTATTGGTTGGTATGTGTATATGTGTGTGTGTGTATATATATATATATATATATATTCTCTTTTTGACTCCCGTCTCTACCTTCTTTCTCTTTCTTTTTCTACCTGTGCGTTTGTGATCTCTCCTCAGCAATAAGCTCTTGAAAATTGTCTCTTTGATAAGCGCTATTGGGTTGTTGTTTTTTTTGAGCAGCTCCTAACACTTCAACCTTGATCCCCCTTTTTTTGTGATAGGACACTTCCTGTGAATAACATGAAAGAAGTGAAAAAAGATTCTTTGCGCCACAAACAAAAGTGAAACTAATATGTCTGATTTGAATCTTTCAGGGAAGTAAAGAGCTGCTACAGTTAATATGAAAAGGGAACATAGAGAAAAAAAATTGTGGACTTATGCCAAGTCAATTAAAATGTCAGAGCTTTAAGCAGCCTCATCAATTCAGCATTTAGGGAATTGCTCCATACCTCAGATTTCATCCCAACATTATTGCATTAACGTTTACATACATCAATAATTTACCATAATTCACTTTTATCTGTATAGCAGTAATTACAGTGCTTTGTGGTTGAATATTGCGTTAATATCCTGTTGGGCTTCCATCATACAAGTCATGAAACCTGATCACAGGATGTGCTTGGTGAAATGATGGACAAATTGTTCAGATGATCCTGGGACAATATAGAAGTATAAACAATGAGTAATGAGAAGAGAACTAGTCAGTTTCATGTGAAGAGAACATAAAAAAGCCAATAGTGGGTGGCTGGATAGATAGTGATGAACGGATGGATATGGTATAACCAATTTCTCCATTTTTGGTTGTTTTTCTCATTATTGCTCCAGTAGTGGTACAATAAGGAAGTGTAAAAGTAGGGGAAGCTGTTAGAGACAGGTAATGAGCACTAGCTATCTTCTCATCGACCATTAGAAAACATTTACCTCACACAATATTAATACACACACACACACACACCTTCAGTGACAAAAAAATCGGTACATTTCGGTAAAAAATAAGCACATTGCCTACTCTGATATGATGACAGGAAATGATTCATCAGCTCAATGCTTTTCATACATTTCTTATTCATGCATTTGTCCTGCCATTATTATACTTTCTCTCTTTTTCCCTTAGCACACTGTTTGATTAGAGTCACGAAACATAGGACACTACATTGTTCCAAGTTCGTATCTGGTTTCTGGTAAACATCTATTATTCTTCGACAGTTGCTCACGTTCAGTCTCGCATGAAGGCACTTATTATCACAAAAGCACACATACATGTATGCACAGAGTCTGACATGTTCTGCCTCATCAGTTGAAGGAAGTGAAAGCCCCTCGTGGGCAGCTGTAGCTGTCACTGTGTGCTATGCATCCTGTCGCAAGACTTCCAAACCTGGGATGGGAAAGCAATGCAGGGGAAAATGCCAGGAATGCTTCTGAGTGGCACAGAGGCATCAAGGGCCCACCGGTAGCCCTGTGAGCTGTCACTTACAGTGGCTGTGGATGGAAGGCCACCGGTCAGGGCAGCGTGCCCAGCAGACGGCAGCCGCCAGCTGGATGAGGTCCTTCATACGAAGGGCCCATTTCCATCTTGATCCCTGACAATAACCGGGAGACAGGACAAGGCCATCAGTCTCCATTACGGGGACAGTGTTTTCTCTTGCATCGGCCCTCTCTGTCGTGTTCTCCTCGAGATCTAAAGGAGATGCTGTCTCGTACATCATTTTCCTCACAAAGCTTGAAAGCCCCCTGTAGTGGCGAGATGGCTCCTTCCTGCCCACCAGCCCCTCCCTGCAACGTCGGTCCACCTTGACAGGGGTAGCTTCCGCTGACAAGGGGGAAATTAGCATAGCAATGGGGACCTCCTTAGGCCTGACAGGGATGGACATTGTAAGTAACACTGCAGCCCAGGCCACATCCAACAACAGTCCTTCCATCCAGTCAAGCCTCCACACAATCAAACAGCCTCTGTAATGGCATCCAGGTACAGATACTTAATACAATCATGTTTATAAATCCTTAAGCATAATTCTTATTTCATAACAGCATTCATCACATAAAACATTAATGGTAGATGTTTGGAGCTACTTGAGTTCCTCAGCTGATGGTTTGCTGTTACGTATTTAATTATGCAACACGTCTGTACCGATATAGTTCAAATAAAGCCAGAATGAACCTGCCAAATCTATCAAATTTGGAAATATTAGTGGAATCAAAATGTTTTACCTTAGACCCATGTTCACTAAAAACAAAACTCTGGACCTCACATTCTCTCAGTACTTATAGAGGGGGCTGTATCACTCAGCCGTGGCCCAGCCTTAATAGTTGTCGTGGTTCTGCTCTGCAGATTGATTCGATAACATGTCTGTCTTCATCCAAAAATGATCGGTCCATATTGATTCTGGAGGCAAGACATTCACCAAGACTCATCCCTCTCACGGTGCTACTGTCAACACTGTGGCCCACTAAGTGATAAGAAAACCACCTACTACACCTTCCTCAGCTGGCAGATCGTCAGCCCTCATTCTTTTTAATTCAGGCCTGTGTAAGGCCTGTTCCAGTTCAGAGACCAAGCACAAAAGGTTGTAAGATCCTCGTTGGGTGATAGATAGCCGGTTACTGTTGTTGTCAGCACCTGTTGCTTAAAGCATGTAGTCTTTTACAAGTTCATCATCCATATACATGTCAAGGATCTGGTAGGCATCTGGTTTTCTTTGTAGCAAAAGCAGCTGCTCAAGCAAGAGTGTAAAAATCTTGTTCTTATTCATTTTCTCAATACTCAGCAACCAATCCCAGGACTGGCAGAGAGCTGATGTTGGACTCTTGAGCCAAACTTATAACCCTTAACATTTCAGCTCTGTGCTTAAATTGGCCTAGACAGCAGCATACAGTTATACACACAACATATTATTTATACACGTGTAGATCCACATGGCAAAGTAGCTTAAAGTTTAAAGCTTAACGTTAAGACAAGGAGCCTGCCAAATTAATTGATGTAAACGTAATTATACTATTTTAAAAAAAACAACAACAACAAAACTTGCCTTTCATTTATCTGAGAAAAGCTTATTTTCAATTGTACTTATACTGTAAATCAATGGAGATCCAAATTTTCAAAAGTTCAGCAGCATTATACTATGCAAGTTTAATATCTTTGTTGCAGGCTGTAGGAATATCTGGTGTCAAATCCACTGGGGAAAAAAAAGATTCTGTCTTTAGAGCTTGAGACTTTCTTGGTGTCTGTTTTCATTACATTAAACCCCAATGACGTTTGAAGGAAGTGAGCAATATGTGACCCAGATTTCCTTAATGCTGATATAAAAATGTAGGGAAATGTTTCAGAAAGACCAGCTATAATTTTATTGCACAAAAGATACTTCTAAAGATACTTCCATATAAATATAAATCTGTTTGGGTCCAAAACACCCTTTTTTAATAGTGTAATAAAGCAAAAAGTGTTCTTTTTCCCTGACATGAAGATGCCAAATTAATTAGTTGTATATTTAAATTGGAAACCCAAAAACATAAATATACTTTAAGTAGTTTATTAACTATACTGATGAAGTAAAAAACTGGAAACTCAAGCTATGTTCTAGGCTTACAGTAGTGAACACAGAAAATGTGTAAATGTGAGCTTTTAGCTGGGATTAATTTAATAACATAATCATTATCATTATTTAAAATACCTAAATAGCTTAACTATAGAAAATCATGTTGGCCCATATGAGTCACGCTGCTAAGTCCTGAACAGAAATGAGGGCTAAATTCAGATATAGGCTATTTCTGAGTATTAAACTAAATATAAATCAAATTAACTTACCATCCAATCGTAGTGTCATAGTATGTCCATTACCATACATTATTATTTGCAAATGTATTTAGAACATGGTTGTGTGAAACATTGTCATGATTTGTGATGTTTTAAAAGAAGACCTGTTGACGTAAATAGTACGTACGTATAGCATGTGAACCAGCTACTTATTCACAATGTACTCACATCATACAGAAATAACACAGCACCCATTTATATAAAGAAAAAATATTTTCATTGGACTTTTCCTTTTAGCAATGCAGATATTTTATTCGGCATAATGCCATCTCATACATTTTTATAATCCTTGTTACTTGTTAACATTTTCCTTTGGTCTGATGAAAGGATCACTGCTGGAGTCATTTGCTTAAGGGAAAATAGTTCCAGCATGGAAACAGTATGAATAAACTAACAATCTTATCAGAACAGCACTACAAAAAGGACGTTGATTATGGGATGTGTGAGCTCTTGGTCTTATTGTCCTCTATGGAGATTGCTTAGAGGGGAAGAATCACTTCACTCATTCAGGCTCCTTAGCTGGAATTTTCTGAGAAGTATGAACTCCAGTCTATCTGACTCCTGCGCTATGTAAGTCATGCACATTTTAAACATCAGAGAATAATGTTGCCTTTATCTGGCCTGGAAAAGCTTGTTTATTGTCAACCAGTAGACACATGCTGGTCTCAGATGTCTCTGATAACAATGGAGGGGACTGTAAAAGAAATGCTGTATACATAACTTACATAAAGCTACACAATGAAATAATGTTATATTGAGTTATGAGCTTATGGGTAAATCAGCTGAGGTCCATGTTGGACTCTAACATTCCTCCACAGCAATATTAGTCATTAATAGCAGCAATAATAGTAAATATAGTTTTTAAAAACTATTTATGAAGCATGTTAAAACCAAAATTAGGTGTATGAACTACATGTATAACTAAAACACATACACACTAATATTAAGCAATATAAAGACTTATAACAGTGCTGTTGGATTCTCAATTCTGATTGGCAATTATTCTCAATTCTGAATGCCCACTGTTGATTATTTTTTCTATAAACAGCAAGTCATTCATAGATTTATAATAATCTGCTAATAATACATTAGCCTTTCTAACAACTAACACAGCAACTTGTATGATGGATGCTCTACATAAATGGATCAAAATATGAGGTTTTCTGTAAGCAGACATTTATTTTGCAGTTTCAGCACTTTGTAGCAGTCAAAGCTGTAACCTTGCGTTTTCTGTCATGGGGAAGTGGTCAGGATTTTGTAGTTTCTTGGTATCATGAGTGTAACAAGTTGAATTTTTTGTCATATTAACTTGAAAAGAGGGGCGATACTGCTGCTATAACAAGTGATTAGAGGAAGTAACTTACATAAACATTCCACAACCATAATGCAACCATAAATGGATAAAAAGCATGATGTCATTCTTTAGTTAATAAAAAAATCATAATTGTTAGTAAATTGTTGACTGAGATGTGCTGTTATTGGAAAATAATCAACAAATAACTCTGCTTCACGTTGAGCTCAACATACCGCCTCATTTTTGATTATTCTCTTATAAAACTACGCCCCGTTGTGTTTTATTCCTTACATAATACAAGAACAATAATTGACACACTGGTAAAACACCTACACACAGTCTTGTAGATAAATTAAACACTACCAAATGTTGGGTTTCGTCTGAGATTTCTCAGCGAATATGGAAGATTAACATCTAATGCTGAGTGGTAAGCTGCTCTTTTGCCTTTATTGCTTTTGAGCCTCAACCTTGAGATTGATCTGTGACTGTAAAACAGCCAGAAGAAGCTGATTGGCTGATCTAGGAAATCTCAACTTTGGGTGAAGAGCTTAAGAGAGGGACAGACTTTTCTAAAAACAAATAATAAAAGTTGTACCTGTGCAGCTGTAATCATAAAGACTGCCTCGTGCATATCCCAGGACTCTTATTCACAATATGCCTTTATTCGTCTACACCTCACATCTTGGAGAATCAGGGGCAAGTTGGCTTAGTGGTTAGAACATTTGCCTTGCACCTCCAGGGTTGGGGGTTAAAATCCTCCACCCTGTGTGCATGGAGTTTGCATGTTCTCCTTGTGCTTCAGGGGTTTCCTCCAGGTATTCCGGTTTCCTCCCCCAGTCCAAAGACATGCGTTGTAGGTTGTATGATTGCCATTTCCATAGTGTGTGAATGGGTGTGTTTGTGCCCTGCAATGGGTTGGCACCCCATCCAGGGTGTCCCTGCTATCATCTGTGTCCCTCCAAGTTCCCGGGGATAGGCTCTAGGCTCCCCCACAACCATGTGT
>JANDJT010000032.1:19150085-19165021 GCA_024331685.1 Stegophilus panzeri | reverse complement strand
ATAAAGTTGTTTCCCTCCAGTGCAGAGACCTCTAATCCTGTGATGACATAAGCAGGCACAGATTTTTCCTGACTTGTATTGACGTATTCTTGATTTGGAATTTGTCCAGTTGTTTGAGTTTCTGTTTGAGGTTTTTTTTTTTTTTTTTTTTTGTCAAGTCATAAAGTAAAAGGTAAAAATTAATGGTATAACTTTTTTTTTTTTTTTTTTTTGTGAAAAGGACAAAAAGGACCATAATACATCGTGTACATACCTTCACGTTTTTAATGCATTTATGTCCTGAGTTTGTACATGCTCTTCTGTGAACTGAATAAAACTTCTTATGTTCTTTGAGACTTGTTTTGTGCCGAGTTTAAGCATGCTACTGTTTAGACCATCTTGGAGTGCGGTAATCTGATTTCAGGCTCTTTTGACAGTAATTGCGTGTAATTGTCAGTCTGAAGATTGCGCCGAGGTTCCTCTGAGTGCTGGCTCCGATCCGTACTGTAGCTCGAGCAAAACAAGGACATTCTGTTAGAATCATATGCTGAATATGTTTTTTTCTTCGTTATAATGTGGCTGTCCTACTTTAAAAGCTTAAATGATATGCTGTCTACAGAGATGCAGACACAAATTTGTGTGATTTGCTTGCAGTAATATTCATTCTATATACAGTAGATTAGGTGTTATTCAGCCTGAGCTGAGCACGAGCATCTTTACATTGCATTAAGCTTGGATGAATTACAGTATATTTTCTTAAGATCCATATTATAGCTGAAGTCCATATTTATTTGTATTTGTATTTTGTGTGAACATATTCTTAACAACTTTTTTTATTTTTAGATATCATGTCATAATAACTTCCAAACAACTTTTTATTCTTGATGATGTTTCTCTTCACACATCCTTATATATTTGGATGCCATCAATAATACAACTTCCTGTTGTAAACTGGGGACTGTCCCCACCTCTGCAGGTGTGATTTTTTTTTTTCAACCACAGACAGGTCACAACAATCCCTCTTTCCACTTCTCATGAGCAAAGGAAATCCACAGACAGTTCTTTATAAAGTCATGTTTATTTACATAGAGAGCATTTGCTTCTCTTTTTCTCACATTTTGTGAATCCTATAGGACTGCCACACTTCATACACAGCCTAAATGGACGGCACAGATAGTGGATTGGGATGTTTACAAAGATTGAAAATAGAAAAAGTCTAATTAAAGTCATAAAAAAATACACTTGACTTCATGAAAATCTCAGGGGAAATCTCCGGGGTGGTGCTGCATTTTGTTCATCTGAAATCCCTAGAAGTGATTGAAGCCAGAAAAAGATAGTAGTATAGATGTTTCATCAGCTTTAAGCAGATCTTGTTCACAATGTTCACAAGGCTTGAAATATGAAAAAAATGAGATCTGACACCTCGTCCGTCCCTCCACATGTTAACACGCAACGTTGTTTTCGGAATAATTTAGGAAATATCAGCATGTATTAATATTAATAACACACACTCTACACACTGTCAGGAACCTACTGAAAAGCCAACAGTGTGTGTGTGTGTGTGTGTGTGTTGGTATGTTTTATGTCCTTATGGTGACCAAATGTCCCACAAGGATTGAAATATCTGTCACTTTTGACCTTGTGAGGACATTTGGCTGGTCCCCACACATTAAATGCTGCTTTTGTACTAATAAATAAATAAACTAAAAGGTATAGGCATGGTATTTGTTTTTTGCATTACAATGATAAGGTTTGTGTGTGTGTGTGTGTGTGTGTGTGTGTGGGTGAGTGTCCTTGTGAGACAGTGAGTCAGATCTGACTGGTGTGAAATTGGGAATTTCCTATTCAGGTGCACATCAATCTTTCCTACTGCTATCAAATATGAAATGTAAATATGAAAATGAATTCATATTGAGTCTCTGCAACAACCATTTCAGACTTTGTGTTTTATTGATTATGTTTTTTTTATTTTAATGATGACAGATAGTTACTAACCTGCGTTAGTTATTTCATTCCAATTATATTTGACATTCACAAAAAAAAAAACAATGAGATCTATTATTTACATGTACTTTTTTTTAGCCACCATGGAACAATTCAACACCAAACAATGGTACAAAAATAGATTTTTTTTCACAAAAAAACAAAAACAAAACTTATTAAAGGATCCACTGTACACTGTTTAAATGCCTGTTTAAAAGAGAGTTAGATTCATCTCACACATTAGATTATCAGTTCCGACTTATTGCAGAGAAAACGGCTTTCTCACTAAAGCCCACTCTCTCATGTTTCCAACACGGACATCTCACATTGTCAGTAGAATAAAGTACACTCCCACATGCTGTTTAAGGTTATTCCATTAAATTATTTAACCTAAATATACAAACAAAGTGCGTTTGGTCAGTCAACATGTGACTGAGAAAGTCAGAAAAATAAACTGTGCCATTCGAGGACGCGCACTCTTAGTGTCCTTCATCCAAAGTGGTTTCAGGTCATTTCCAGGTTTGTTTGGGGTTTTTTTTTTTTTTTTTTTTTTTGCTTTGAACTGAACACCTGAATTGTTTACACCGGTCCGCGTGCACCTTCAAAGTAAACACTGTATGAAGAGTTAACTCAGTTTGGTGCTGAGGATTTGGCTGCGCGTGCTCGGTTACCATCGCGACGGTTTCCCAGTCTCGGTTGCGCGCCGCGGATCCTCATTGGCTGATTCCGGACGTGGAGTTTGAGCCACCGGCGGGAACCGAGGAGGAAGAGGAGGATGAGGACGCCGTGGCTTTCCTGTCCTTCTGTCTCAGGTGGATCTTGGTGTGCCTTTTTCTTTCGTCGCTGCGCGCGAATTTGCGGCCGCAGTAGTCGCAGGCGAAGGGTTTCTCGCCGGTGTGCGTGCGGATGTGTGTGGTCAGGTGGTCGCTGCGGCTGAAGTTCCGCATGCAGATGCGGCACTGGAATGGCTTGTGGCCCGTGTGGATGCGGATGTGCCGGGTGAGCTCGTCAGAGCGCGAGAAGCGCCGGTCGCAGCCCTCAGCCGGGCATGGATACGGACGCTCGTGCACGGGCGTTTTGCTGGGCCTGTTCGGGTATTTCCGCGGGCGCAGGATGGGCCTCAGTGGCAGGTTCTGCGGGCTGTAAGCTGCGGGTAAGCGCGCTCCCTCGGCCACCGGTGCAGCCAAAGTGAAGTTCCTAATTGTGTTGAGTGGCGTAAGAGGCGGCGGCACCCGGAAAGGCTCAAGAGGGCACGCAAAAGGTTTGCGCTCGGGGATGGACTGCATGTCCCGCTGGCATGGGGGCTGGAAAAAGCCGGTGTAGTCCGGAAGAATGGGGAAGAGGCCGGCATCAGCACTCGGTTTAGGGGAGGAATAGGCCGGCGGCGGGTACGAGGAGATGGGGCACGTGGAGGTGGAGAGGAATGCGGACGGGTCCTGGTAGACCTCCGCGCAGCCCGAATAGGGCGGAGGAGGGGAATAGATGTGCTGCTGCTCCATGTCCGTCTGGCCCTGAGCCACCGTGCAGCTGAGCGTGCTGGAGAAGTGAGCCGGAGACACCGAGGAAGAGGAGGACGGCGAAGAGGACGCCGAAGAGGCCTGGGTCATGCCCAGAATGCCCGCACTCACGATGTTAATCACGCCCTCTGGGTTCCAGTTGCCCGGATACTGGGAGTCGATGGAGAACTTGCCCATGTAGGTAAACGTCTGACTGCGAGGAACAGCCGGCTGCGCGAAGCTGCTGGAGTAGGGCAGGTCGACGGCGCGCTTGTCCGCGCTCATATCCCCGCCAACCAAGCCATCTGCAAGAAAGGGAAAATAAACAATGTAATCTATTAATATGAGCATGACTTATGCACATACGAGGAATTCGAGCGCGCTGGGGCAGGTTAAACGCAACTTGCATTTTACGCACGAGCAAAACGAGTCGCGATGCAGTTCCAGTCAAAGCCATAAGAACTTACACATCAAAGTCAACAACACAGCAAATACCACGTTTAACTTATGAAACTTGTTTATAAAACTTGTGTTTTTAAAACCTCTTTAGGAACACGTGACAGCGAAAACAGGTAGGTGTGTGCGCGCACCCGAAGCTCAGCTTACCTGCTGAAATTCCATTTATCTGGTCGTAATGTCCTCCTAGATCACAGTTTGGAAAAATTGCCACCGAGGCTGGCAGCGCTGTGGTCTCGTCCAGTGAGTAGATGCCCTCGGACAGAGGGTGCACGAAGCCGCCGAGAGTGACAGGGCTTTTCTCCAAAGTTTTAGCGGTCATCGTTCAGTCGCGAGAGAAGTGTTTGTGTTTGCGCTCGGATGACCCTCTGCTTTTTCCCCCCCACACTTCTGACACTAAACTGACATCAGCAGGGCTGTCACTTAACCTAGGGAGTGTTTAGCGCGCACTCAGATGTGACCACTGCAAAGCGAGCCTCTCATCAGGCTGTGTGTGTGTTTTTGTTGAATGACAGTCCCTCACGGCGCCTCTTATTGGTACTATGTGTGTATTTATGGGGAGCCGTTCAATGTGCCGTTACGTCACTGACCATATAAGGACCGGACGGCGAAAAACCAGCGGAGCCACGAGATATGATTGGCTCAGAGGCCTGGTGACGACACCAAGCAGATAGTTGTCAATGGAGACTTCGCTGTCTTTTGGTTTCACTGATGGGCCAGCGGTAGGAAAATTGATACAGCCAGCCAGCACTTATTCCGGGTTGAAAAGAAGAAACGTTTGCATGCAAACAAAATGGTTTTCATGTTAATTTTCTGATGCGGAAAAAAAAACCAGTATTCACTCCCAGAATCTATATATAACAAAAGTGACAAATATATAGTTTCCTAAATGAAATCGACAGGGTCGGGTGCATCTAGCAGTCTGAATCAGGAATTCCGGTTTATCTTCAACCCCATACATGGTTTTTTTATCCGGTGAATGAAACAACGCCCCTGCGTACATATATGGGACTTATTCCGGAACATGAGCATCGGAAACTGACGAGTCCTACCGAGCAAAAAGGAGCCGATCTGAAAACCACAAACAAATGAGACGCACAATCACGGAATTTCTAGCTTTGCTGTCTTACTGTCGGAAAGTGTGTTAGATCTATTTGAATAGCCAGTGGTGTGTTGTTGGAAAGAGGGAAACACGTTTTTAGTAACTCTAATCTATATTTAGTGTTCAGCTGGAACATTGAGCTTTATTGATCTTATGGTTCGCCATTTGTTGCCATGTACATCCCATTATTTATAATTTATTACACATGATGCCTTTTCTTATGTTGTTGTTATTATTATTATTATTATTATTATTATTATTATTATTATTATTATTATTATTGTTGTTGTTGTTATTATTGTTGTTATTGTTGTTGTTATTGTTGTTTGTATACATTTAGCTGATTGCCCTCTAGTGGTTTGTTATAGAAACTCCCAAACTAATTAGATTAAAGAATATTCCAAAGAAATACTCTCATGGTTATGGGTCAGCTATCGCTGATCGTCCACGTTTGTTTTTCTTTGCTTGCATCTCATGGTTTGTTCCACAACTAGGCTACACCGACCACAATTTTCCGAAGTGGCCCCAAATTGACCATGGGTCTAAATATAGGCTAAAGAGAAACGTTCCGTTGTTATAAGGTTATAAGATGCGACTCGAACAGACACATTATGTTTGGGGTGAAATTTCCCCCCGTGGGTTTAGAAACTTATCTGGAGGAGGAAGGACACGGGGGAGGAATTGAAGCCCATGACAAGACCAGCACAGAAAACATGACACACATAAACGAATAAATGAACCAGACATGTTCACCATGTACAGTCACAATGTGTAGCCTACACTACAGGCCTACTGCAATACATGAGAAAGAGTGTACTTATAGAGCAATATATACTGCATTATAGGTTATTATTCTCTGTTTCACACATGTAGTGTTAATGCAAGGGCAGGTTATCAGGTTACCATGTTAACCACGTGTATGCAGTGAGTTTTAAGGGTTTTGCAGGGTTTTCTTTTACGCAGGGCTGTTTATTGATGAAACAAGGTGTGAATACTGTATATAGTGCACTGTAAGGTGTGCTAAACTGAATTTCAGTTTATAAACAGATCATCCTGGTAATAAAAATGGGAATAAGTTGCCCAAATGCCAGTACGCATTATGCGCATTTGTAGACGCACAGCGCGTCATACAGGTCTAACGGCGGCTTTAAATGCACCGTTTATTTCATCCACTTTGTCCTAAATAACCCTAACAGACGATGAAATAAAAGCAGAATGCACAAATATCGCTGGTTGCATTTTGTTCTTTTGGGCACAGCAATTAAGCTAATAATAAACAATAAAAATAATAAAAAAAAAATAATAATAATAATAATAATAATAATAATAATAATAATAAATAGGCTAAACAAATCCGCTTTTTAGCAAATAAAGTCTGTTGTGGCTATTGAATGGCGCTTTCACATAATAATAGAATGTTATTAGCGTTAATCAACAACAACCTGTAATCAAAGCGATAAACAGCCATTTCTAAATGAGCTCATGTGATCTTACATTGTAAGAAAAATAGGTAATAAACTGTATTTTTCTCTGTCGTCCTCTTGGTACATTTCTGTACATTTAATATGCATCCTTCACTAGTGCACCTTTAAAAATGATTTACCTTTTAGAGTACAGCTTTATATGCACTTTTCTATGTGTATACTTGATAGTACCACCCCAGCGTCAAGGAAATGTACACTTTAGTAGCCTTTTTTTTTTTTCCTGGGAGAGAGTCTTGTTGTATAGACAAACTTGCATATGGTTGACTACATAGTGAAAGTTATTCAGAGCAAAATTTTAAAGTCTAAAAGGGAATATAGGAAATAAATGAATAAATGACCCCGGAAAGAGAAGAGCAGTGAAAATAAGATTCTTAATAACATCTTAATCCACAGTGCTGACTTAACAGCACAATCTGTAGTCCACAAAAGTCCACCAATAAATACTGTAGGTGGTAATTCACCACTTTAAGACCATATAACACTGTTGTGCATTTTCCTATAAAGAAAAGACAAGGACATTTCTCATGACAGGATTAAATCCTGGACTTGTCATGTAGGGGAAATAATGCAGACCCCTGACTTTCCTCACTAGGGGGCAGTGTACTCCATTTGCACTCTATCCAGCCTTTGGGACCTCAGAAAGTTATGGCACACCTTGGGTTGTGGTTGAAGTTGCCCTTTTGCACTCTGGCTTGTGGTTTTGTTTTATAATGGTTCAGGTTTGGATACAGGTAGGAGATGCTGACTTGCACCTCAGGGCACGTGGACGTAGATGCAGATTAAATGTGGGGCAGATAACCACATGCTTAGGAAGGGCAAATTGCAAAACAGGCAAGTTGGGGAAATATGTTTATAGCTGAGATTTATGCATGACGTTTATGTCTTTGTTTGAGGTTTTCGTCTATATTGTATATATTTTTAGATATACATTGTATATCTTGTATATATTGGTGTATATATTTATACAAGCCACAAGAAATCCGTTTAATACCTGGAGCAGCTAAGTTTTTGGTTCTGTTCACAATGTGTAATCATTTATTCATGTACGTACAGCAGTGACTCAAATGTAGAGCCACAGTTATAGCCTCAGTTATTAGCCACAGTTATAGCCTAGTAGGCAAAATTTTCCATGCAGACAAAAATGAATTATGGGACGCTTTGCATAATATCAGTATTACAGCTTTTAACATTTTTTATTTGTCATTGCTCATGACATCACTTTGCTGAAATAGGCATGAAACATTTACCATGCTCTGGTATTTGAAGTAACAAAAAATATATATTTGTTTTATGTGTTTATTTAAAAAAAAAAAAAAAAAATCTGTGCAAATACCAGTAACCTATAGTACGAATTTATGCAAATGCAAATAAACTCCAGCCACCACAAATTTCTAAAGGTCTTCATTCTGATGTGGGGTCAGCTCTCCACTCATCACACAATCCTGTTTTTTAATATATAAAAGGCAAATGCTGACCCTGGATCAGTCATGCTCTGAGAAGTTTGATGTGTATGACCTCAGCTCTAATAGTATGAATGTCACTTCTGTGCTTAGTCAGTGTGCTTTTTCACTTTCATGCTCACTTTTAAGCAACATTAAAGGAATGGAACTGGGACAATGAAACGGGATGGTTAAATTTATGTCCAACATTGCCTGACCAGAAATGTAAGGGAAATAAAGTCAGAATTGTGGGTTTACTTCAAAGAAGCCTATGGTGTGTTGCATCTAACCGACTTTAATATTTTCTCTGATTAAAAATTCTTGATTTATGATATCTTTTAAGAAATGGTTTGAACTCAAATCAAGCATTTCTTTGAAGTCTTGTTATGTGGATAGTATTTAAACAGGTTCAATGGGGGGGATTTTATAGTGCTTTAGTTCATCATGTGCAAGTTCCTGTAGTGTTGTTTTGACTTCTGTAAGTGCATGGGTTATCTAACCCATCAGTGGAACCCTGAATCTGTTTAGAACACAGGAAACCTCAGAGTTTTATTTCATCCAAAATATCACCAGCCATCCTGTTTGATATTGCTCAGTCACATGTATTTTTGTCATCACCCATACAAGCAAAGGTTATTTTTGTAGGGGTGTTGCTGTCATCATCAACAGCCATCGCTGATGAACAGTTCATGGTTCTTAATACAGCTCAGGACACCATGGCGTCATAACGAATTTTTAACCATGATAAAGTACAAATGGAGCCATCTGTTGTCACTGCATCGACTCTGCGCTCGTGGGTTGGTGTTGCTCAGATGGTATCGAATACTATCAGAGCCAAAAAACAGCCTGCTTGGTGTCTTGCTTTGCTCTTGGTGTAGGCGTTTTTGAATTAAACAAGGGAAAAGCCCAGCAGAGTATATATATATATATGTACATATCAGAATATGGAAAGTCTGATTAATTCTACTCTGACCACGGTTGAGTTGAGGAGAAAAGACATGTGTGTCTAATTATGTTTACAAAGTTGCCACAATTTCTACAGTAAATCTGAACCGAGAAATCTGCCTCCTACTGCTGTGCTTAAGCCTGTGATTTACCATCATTTCTATCCTTTTCCTGTCTGAGTTCTCCTCCAGCCTGCACTGCACTGAGCTGCATTTTTTCATCACCTCTGTCGCTAGGCCCAGCGATTAGTTAAGAGGTCGTGTTCACCACGTCGTCATAATGACACCTTGCTGGATATCGACTGGAGAGCGGCTTCGCAAATCACCCTTGCCGCTCGATAGCGAGCCTGAGCCACTGACATGTCACATTTACATCCTCTCCCAGAGACGTTTAGAACCAAAGAGGCATTTTTCAGCCCAGGCGAGGCGCGTGTGAATAAACGGTAATGTGACAGGCGGGTGACAGAGCAGCACTGGACAGGCCGATTAGGGCCACGCGTCAACCGTTGTTAATGGGGGAAGTCCTCTAAACGTTGGCCTAGTACCTGAACCTCCATAATGAGGGGGTAAGGTAATGAAGCCAGGCTCATTTTTAAAGCCTGTATTAATTGCAAAGCGTCACGCAGGGCACCAGCCATAGATAAGCCTCAAACGGTCAGGACAGCGCTGGGTTGAGCGAGAATTTGAGTTTTACATGTAAACGATTCTTGCTTTATGATCTACAACAAGATTGGCCATCTATAATGCGAGTGAGTGGTGGGTTATGCAGGTGCATAATGAATGCGGAATAAATCCAGCCTACTGAGCAAGAGATCAAGATGCTGTTATCAGTCATCGGCACGGGCCATGAAGCGACCCTTTCACATTTTACAGCTGCTATAATTACAAACTCCATTGTAAGACCCACAGCGCCGTTTGTTCTCAATGGATAATTGTGGCTATATGACAACTTGAAGAGACACAAAAGCTCTCAAGTCAGCCCAGAACAGCGACGATCTTTTGCCATTAATTGTTGAAGCAGAATGTTTCACATTTTTAGGGATTCTTGCATCCTCCCCCACAGAGGAAAGAAGGAAGCTTCTTGAGATGCTCTTGTCCTTTGTTAAACACCCACAGATGCAAAAATGTTTGCACACATTGCAGAAGTGGTGCAGCTCGGCGCAGCGAGCCGATCCAGCCCAGCGTCCACTGGCTGCTGTGATATGGCCGACCCTGGCGGGAATGATGGGACTCAGCGTGCCGGCCGCCCACGTCGAGCAGCCGCTGAATTCAGGAGCTTTCACTCCTGTATGTGCTCAGGGTCACACGGGGTCAAACGACTCCTGCATATGAGGATATACCGAATGACCTTTTCTCCCTCGCGCCTGTTTTTTCCTTGTTTTGTTCATTCTCTCTTACTTAGCCATTTTCATTTTTCTCGGTTGTCATAACAGGCACATTGACTATGATGGCCTTGAATGCGATAACTCATCAGCACACCTGCATGCGACATCAGTATGTCCTCCTCATGTGTCTGTCAATGATGAGCGCTCTTGTACAGTGTGTGACTTTTATGCTATTCAGAAACGAAATCACAAAAAAGCTCTTTGTTTCGTAGTGTTCTCCTAGAAATCCAGTAAAAAACAAAACAAAAAAAAAACGAACAATTTGCTTATTTTGTGTTGTGAATCATCACACTGAGTCAACACAAAAACCTCTGCGCTGATACACAAAGGAGGTCACGAGCATTATTTCTACATGAGAAAGGAGAGCAGGCCGAGATGGGAAAGAGAAAACCGCAATGGGAGCGGAATGCCGCGCACAGCCGCCTGAAACGCCGGTCAGGCATATGACAAGGCAGCATAAAGCAACCTGTCAAGTTCCACCCACAATATTCAGATGAGCGCCATCAAAAAAGAGTGAATGGACACCAACCTGCTCCAGCACCGGCTAAGATCTAAAGACAAGCCGTGGGAGAGTCCGCAACAACACGAATTGTTCTCTCTTTATCGAGTGGGAGGCTGTTTTTCTTACTGAGTTTGCGTAGGTGTTACTTTTCTATAGATGCTCATCATCAAAGGACTCAGCAGTTTGCGTTAGTGGTATGTGGGGTGAGAAATTCCCTCTTTAGCTTTTAAGTTGCATTATTTAGTGTTGCCTCTAAACAATGTGACCTATTTATACACACAAGTCTTTACTGAGATTTCAAGAGTTTTTTTTATATATAGTAATAAAGAGTAATTCTTTCAACGATCTATCATCCTGGATTGGAGAATACTCAATTGACTTTGGTTAACTTTTTTTTGTTTGTTTAATTTTTCAGATTAAATGTTTCTTTTTCTCAAAGCATAAAATTGAAATAGTCTGTAAGTATTCATTTCTTCCTCCTGTTTTGCCTACTCAGGTGCTGTTAATTGCAATAAATCATAGCGTCCCATCAAAATCGCTTGAAGTGCAAAGAAGAAACTAATCGCATGCAAAACAGCCCTCAGCTACTCTGAATACAGCACTGCTAGAAAGGAAAGCTCTTTTTTCCCCCTCTGCTCTCGTAATATATTCACTTTCCACATTACCTGCATTATCTAAATGAAGAGGGCTGTGCTCTCAGTGCAGAGTGCAACACATCTAACAGACACCACATCATGCAGTTCTACAGGACCTAAAAGCACTCACACGCTCGCTCACACTCTCTCTCTCTCTCTCTCGCTCGCTCTATCTCTATCTCTCGCTCTCTCTCTTACACACACACTAAAACCCACGAAGAAGAAGTGTTACCCGGTGGCCCGCGCTATACTCACATTATCAGGGCTTGGAGAGAAGTGGCTCTTTGTGAATCCCATCACATGAGTGGGCTCCTCCAAGAGCATTACACTGATCCAGTAGCAACACACTCACACAAACACTATCCGGCATACACACACGTACACGCGTACCAACACACACGCTCTTGGGATAGCTTGGGCTCCTCATCCGATCGGATCGCTCTCCAAACTGATTATCTATAATCTACCAAGGGGCTATATGAGGAGTTCTCTCATTCTCTCTCCCTCTCTCTCTCTCTCTCTCTTTAAGGGGGTGTAACAAAAAAAAAATCAAGGAAACTCAAGACAATAGCACTGTTCCTTGTGCACGCCACATCTTTGACATTGAAATTATCATGGTAATGTTGAGTGAGAGGTGTGGGAGCTGGGATAATTTGATGGAAGGACCTGTAGGTGTTGGTGTCACTCACGTGTCACATGTAGCAGCGTGCACCTCCCCGTTCTAACTCCGACTTTTAACATAATAGCAGTTTTAACATAATGTTAGCCACTACAGAGCAGAGCATCTACATTTGAGGCTTAAACAGTGTTATTTTTGGTTATTATTCGACGCTGATTGCTAACAGACGTTATATTGGCATATTTGTGAGCTTATTTGTTCTTTAATAAGAGATATAGACTTGACTGTAGAAGTAGGACCCTAACATAATGAGAAACACTTGCAGTTATGTCTTAGTAAATATGACTGGTGGCAGATATTTACAACGCACAAACCAACCAACCCACACACACATACACACACACCCACACACTTATACATACAAGGGCTTGCCAGGCCTCTCTCTCTCTGAGCAGAGGCACGTGGCCAAGGGGCTGTGGGTCGGACCCGGGCACTGTCTCCCTCATTACTGAGCGCTCGCTCCATCATTGACTTCTGGCTCCTCATTCAGCATCAGAAGCCATTAACACTAATGTTCTGCTCGGCAGTAAAGACACAAGACCCTGGTTTTCACCTAGACGAGAGGAGGCAGTGAAGTCAGACTGCAACGTTTTTTGACTTGAGGATCCTCAAGGGTTCACTTTCGTTAAGTTCTGAGAGACTTGCAAACTCTGAGAGGCTTTCTCTCTGAATATGAATATAAATCACAGCATATTTATTCAGAATTTAAACAAGGGAATATTGGGATGCTTCAACGGTTTCTTAATCTTGCCTTTTTTTTTTCTTTTTTTTTCCCTCACAAGCGTTTCTGACAAATAATCTCAAATATAAAGAATTACAAAATGAATGAATTGTTAAGTAATGTTCAAGAGATTAAAGAGCTTGGCCCTTGATCAGAAACATTAAATATTCCAGAAAGCGTAAGTGCAGAAAATCAGCTCTACCAAACACAAGCCTTGATGAGGAAAATCTACGCAGCAGAACATTAAGCAAATGGTGCCATTAAAGGCGTTAATCTTTACCTGTGAAGGGTGCAGGAATGATGGGGCCTCTGTTTCTTCTGAGGACTCAATGGAAAGGGTTGTGTGTCAAACTGCACTAATAAATGGCACAGCCAAATCATCCATTAATTTGGCACCACTGTTTTGGAAAGGTGGACCCTTGTTACAGCCGTAGCGTCATGCAGACCCAGTCAAAGTTTAGCCATTAGGAAGCAGATCCATCATGTCTCGATGTGGCCAGTAATGAATTGTGTGCATCAGTGTCATTAGGTCTTTATGAACCGAAGGCTTAGAAATATTAAACGCTGTCATTAAAGAGCCTCTTAATGATGTGTTCAGGTTAATGGGAGGAAATAGACTCTAGTGGCCTACTGGGGGGGAAATGTGTTGATTTTGATTCATTACAGAAATGAAAAGAGAAATGTTTATCGAAGAAAATGTTTTTGTAATTGAACTGCAGTTAAGAGCAAAAGACTTTTGGCATGGTACTCACACACACACACACACACACACACACACACACACACACACACACACACACAAAGTCAAGTCTTTATTTATATAGGACAAGTGTCAAATGTAAAATACACATAAAAAATCAATAAATTAATAAAGCAATAAAAAAACATTAAGAGGCATTAAGAGGAACTGATAAAAAAACATTCTCACACACATAGTTCATTTCTTTTTATTCATACACCTATGTCAGGATTTTTTAAACACATGTTTTTGTTGTCCCACATACTAGGGGTCCAAACCCCTCCTACATATTGATGTGGTTCTCAGTGGTCAAATTCTGAAATATTTCCAAGGGGGTGGTCGGTCTATTTATATGACAGGGACTGGGGGTGGATGATGATTTGTTTTCTTGTTTAGCTCAGACCCAAAAAAAATATATAATGTCATTCGAGTTTTGTCTTCTATACGAATTCATTTTAGTATAACGGCCATGATTTGCTACAAAACTTTCCTATACGCTTATATTAAATAATAAACACAAAATGCTGTTTACTGTTGCATTTTTTCTGTGTTTATTTTTATTTAATCTTTAAAAGTCATTAAAAAAAAAAAAAAAACTATTTCACAAAAAGAAGAAAGTGTATTTACAGGTCCACTTACATTTTACAATTACACTTACAGATGCCAAAGAGACAACTAATGTAATAGTGTAATTCATTTGTAAGAAAATTATATCTACAACAAATACTGTGTATGTAATAATTACAAACTATTAGTCCTACTTCAATTCAATTCAGTTCAGTTTTATTTGTATAGTGCTTTTAACAATGGACATTGTCCCAAAGCAGCTTTACAGAAATATATAAATTCAGAATATGAATTTTACATTTACGAATTTGTCACTAATGAGCAAGCCAGAGGCGACGGTGGCGAGGAAAAACTCCCTGAGACGATACGAGGAAGAAACCTTGAGAGGAACCGGACTGAAACGTCTTCTTCACAACGTACAATTAACTTAAAGGACAACTATCAGGTTATGACACAGTGTGCAATAATTACTCAAATATTTTGCACTTACGTGACACAATATGGTCATACTGAACATCCTTTCAACACATGTTCGACCTTATAGTATACAGCTGTGGACGCATACTTGCCCAATCTGGTGTCACTCATAAGAGAATGAGTTCCCTTTTGAGTCTGGTTCCTCTTAAAGATTTATTCCTAATGGCCTCCCATGGAGTTTAGCTTGCCGCTGTCATCACTGGATTATTCATTAGGGATATCAAATGGTAAATGGTGCACTTATATAGCGCTTTTATCCAAAGCACTTCATACTGTGTCTCATTCACCCATTCACACACCAATGGTAGCAGAGCTGCCATGCAAGGCGCTAACTTGCCATCAGGAGCA
>JANDJT010000032.1:19137496-19150072 GCA_024331685.1 Stegophilus panzeri | reverse complement strand
TCATGTGGGCCGGGAATCGAACCGCCAACCCAACGATTAGTGGACAACCCGCTCTACCACCTGAGCCACAGCCGCCCTGTATATCAATATACTTTAAATCTATGGGTGTATTTCTGTAAAGCTGCTTTGTGACAATGTATGTAATAACATTGAAATTGAAAACATACATAGCGCATAGTGATTAATATGGACAAAATACAGACAGTATGCTGCTGGGGCGTGGTGGTTTAGTGGTTAGCACATTTGCCTCGCACCTCCAGGGTTGGGGGTTTGAATCCCGCCTCCACACTGCATGTGCTTTGGGGGTTTCCTCTGGGTGCTCCGGTTTCCTCCCCGCAGTCCAATGACATGCACTGTAGGCTGATTGGCATTTCCAAATTGTCCGGTGTGTGTGATTGTGTCCTGTGATGGGTTGGCACCTGTCCAGGATGTCCCCCCGTGTATGGAGGGACATCCAGTTATGTATAACCTAATTGTTACTGGTATTTACCTACTCTTTATAGTTAGATATGAATGATTTTACTGAAGAAGTTAGAAGAAGGTAGTACTTTCAACGTAGCAAATGCCTGATATATGCCTCGTGTTTTTCCCATTAGTTACTAACTAATTACATCTCCAGATACTGTATGTAAGTATGTACCTAAGTTTTACTTGCATTCAATGTTACTATAAATCACTATTAATTATTTCTTTCTGGCACTCAGCACTTCACAACAATCCTGGAAGTTTATATAAAGTATATATTTTGGAATCCATAATACATGCAAATATTACATACTTAGGATTATTAGGTACTGATGGTGCTGTGATATAAAGTCCTCTGAGGTCAAGGGTTTAATCCCCGCCTCTGCCTTGTGTTCTCCCCATGCTTCGGGGTTTTCTCCGGCTACTCCGGTTTCCTCCCTGCAGTCCAAAGACATGCTTTGTAGGCTGACTGGCATTTCCAAATTTTCCATAGCATGTGAATGTGTGTGATTGTGCCCTGTGATGAGTTGGTACCCCGTCCTTTGTGTCCCCCGCCTTGTGCCCCGAGTTCCATGGGATAGGCTCCACAGCGACCCTGCGACCCTGTGTAGGATAAGTGGTGCTGAAAATGAATGGATGGATGGATGGATTAAACTCAGTGGTTAATGCTGGGTATCATAAGTGTTTCTGTTGATGCTGTTGTGCTCACTTTTGTGCTCGGTTTGACATGAAGAACTCGCGCTACATTGAAGGCAATCTGGTGTGTCAAATATACATAGAATTAAAATAATGCTAATAGGTAAATAAGAAGTGATATCACATAATAAAGTTATTCCTAAGGGGATGTTAAAGAGGGTGGCAGTTTTACAAAGTGGATGATTTGGTTTAGTTGAGGACACACACACACACACACACACACACACACACACACACACATCTCAAATTAACCCTGGTAGTTCACCTACGTAGTGAAACCAAACACTGTTTTGACTTCAATTTGATGGCCTTCTTCCAGGTCATCTCTCTCTCTCTCTCTCTCTCTCTCTCAACCTGTCTCTCTCTCTCTTTCTCTCACCGTCTCTCACACTCTCCGGCACTGGGAGCAGTGTTGCATCCCAGCAGCAGTGCAGTGCTCCAGGGGAGAGGGCACAAAGGCCCAGCAGCAGGGCCCTTTCTCCCCCAGAACCACTAGCACCTCCTGCACAGCCCGCCGGCACTCTGTAAATGATGATTAATCACTGGGGGCTGGGTGGGGGCCTCGCACCCTGACACAGCCATAATGGTGGTCAGCAGGGCCGTGATAGGCCTGCAGGATCAGTGGGTGCAAACGCTCTTGCACGAGTGGGTGGATGTCTAAGGAAGATGGACGACCTCTGTGAGGGCCCGGTGGTTTGGAGTCCTGTCATTAGCAAGAGAAAAACAGACAACAAAAAGGAGGGCAACTCTCCCTCTCCCTCTCTCTCTCTTACTCTCTCTCTCTCTCTCTCTCTCTCTCTCTTACTCTCTCTCTCTCACTCTCTCTCTCTCTCTCTTTCTGTGTGTGAGTGTGCGTTTGTGTTGTCTGCTTAACAAGCAGCCCAAATGGCATTTTTGAATGTTATTAAGCATCACGACAAAGCCATAACAGAACAAAACCAATCCCAGGAACCAGCTCAAGTTACAGCTGTACCCAATCTCGCTCACTTGGTCGCCGTGCACCTTCAGCGGGGAGCGCCGAGCTTCACTGACAGTTACAAATGAAGCCCCGATTCATTATTTTCCAGGGAATTCTGAGCACTCCACATGATGATGGAGATGCAGCTATAGCTCGTGTCTGTGCCCATTTGGATGAAGATGCATCACGGAGCCTGAACCGAGACTCCAGGCCGACAATTACATCAAGGCAGCTATCGGACTCTCCTCTTCTCCTTACGGACGGATCCGGTGCAGAGCAAGCGGATAATAATGCTCGCGTAGAAGCCCATTAAGAGCAGTCTCAGTAGAGAAGCTCATTAGCATGTTGAAATCCCCCCCCCATCCACACACACACACACACACACACACACACACACACACATTTGTGTAATTCTATAAGCTGTTATTGCTTCCACAGTCCTATTCTTTAATGACACTATTAATGCAGAAAGTTTATCAGCAAATGAGTGTGTGTTGGCCTCACCGGCTTAGATTTGTTTTAATCTGGGGTTCAGTTACCTCATTCGCCATCCCCCTAATGAGCCATCTCTGTTAATTAAACAAAAGAGGAGAAGAGGCGCTGTGCAGTTCTCCTTTGTGCTCAGGCCCAGCACTCCGTTTAGGCTTCCTGACGTTGATTGGAATTTAAAGACATAGAAAGTATTCCATAATGGCCCACACTCTTTAGTGTATGCTTACATTAACAACAAATAAACATACAGTAGATGTCATTCATTTTCTTGTACATGCTGTACTGTATAAATGCATTATTATCCTATAAATGTAGCGTTTAAGCTTTAGATATGTTTAATTTATGGCCTAAATTTGCATAAAGAATATTTGTCATTTTTAAGGATCATGTCATTGATATATTTTTATATTGATATATGATATATTTTCATTATATTGCATGTTTCCGATTGTGTATTAATATAACATCAATAATTTATCTTCTATTATTCTTATCTAGATCAATAATCGACAGAAATGTATAAAAAACGAAACGATTCATTAGAGACCCACAAAAAATTCGACACTACATCCAGTGCAACATCACTGGATGATGGCAGGCTTTGGGGACAGGAGATGAAAGGAGTACTGACTAAACCCCCACCCTGGTCTCATTGTCAACATCTTGTTTCAGTTTCCTGCTGAAACCACCGACACGGTACACTCACGTCTCCATCAGCAGAAATTCATTCTCCAGAGCTGAGAGACAAAAGCAGGAGTTCTCCTCCAGCTCGGCCTGGCGCTGGGGGCCCGGTTTGACACTTCCTGCCTGGCTCAGAGGCTTTCAGCGCAGCACAGGGATGGAGGGTTTGATGATTAGCTGACTCAGCCTGGACCACAGGCCGCATGACGCCTTGTCGTCCAATCAAGGCCTCCTCCATCATGGTCGGTGCGAGTGGCTCTCTGCCATCAACAGTGTGTAGGGATGAAGATGGAGCACCCCGCAAGCTAATTGGACATGGCACGTTACAAGGAGAGAACAAGCTAAGTGGAGCTGGCCGTCAGAGGAGACTGATTAGTCTGCGGTTGGGGTGGAGTTCTTCCACTACATAAGCACAACGTCAGTTCCTGCTCCTGGTCAAACATTAACATGCAGGCTAAGGCTCCTCCAGCAGATCCATGTGGAGATCAAGCCTGCTAGAGGAAGTGACCACTTTGAATATAGCGGTGTCTGTCAGGGGCCTGTGTGGCCACACAAAACCATCAATCACAGTCTCTTTGTTTTAATGAGCACAACAAGATGCCAGTGAATGTCAACGAAAATTGCCTGGTCTGTACTTTTTTTTACTGTATGAGGGACACTGGTGCACTGGTTAGAGATTGAGAAGGTAGAGGAAGTGGCAGGAAGCTGTACGAAGAAAGAAAAATCCTCAGAGTGGATACATGGTCCTGCTGACAAATGAATAAATTACCAATTGAATAAGGGGATCTTTTTCCCTTCTGGCTCTCAAGCTGATGTTGTTTAAAAAAAAAGTTGAGAAAAATGCTATAATTAAACCCTACAAAATAAAAATTGTGATTTCTAACTCACAATAACGCAGATGAGCCATCTATTTTCTCTAGGGTCTCTTCATCCCTGGTAGCCTGACCCGCAAAATTGGCCCTGCCATATGCAAAGAGTAAAATGGCTCTCTCAGGTGTGTGTAGAACACATATGCTCTAACTACCTTAAAAGACCCAGATGGGACCAGATATGATCAATGAAGACCAGTCAAGAGTCAAGAGATGCAATCAACAGAAGAATATTTTTACTGAAGAATAGTTTGTAGTTTCATCAGCAGAATTCAGCTTCAACACTCAGCAAGGAGTTCGTAGGCCGCTCTGCGTACACACTCAATTATAGCCACAATTATACCTTCACACAATCACTAAGCTAGACATTACGTCAGGTTGAATGATTCTGATTGGTTAAGGCATAGATAAACAGCTCACCTCCTCTGTTCACCTCCGAACGTTCTGTGACCAAAGAGTGCTGACACACACACACACACACACACACACACAGAGATACGCAGCTCTTCAAGGTTGGAATTGGTCGAGAAGGAAAATTTCCCAAAACATAATGATTAGATAACTAAGAATAGTCAGTAGGCACTTATAAGCTTGAACAAGCCATTCAAATCATTTGATATTCTGAAAGATTAATGTTGATTAATAACTCATTACAAATCACTCAATTTTGTCTCTTCACCCCATCATGGACATGCCGGATACTAAAAATTCCGGGGCTCTCCAACCTCCCACTCACAACAGGGCGTTGATTTAGTCTTTTCCAGCTGGTGGTGCAGGCTGTTCCCCAACTTCAGCAGTCGCATCTCCACCTGAGCAGGGTTCACAGTTCTGCAAGCAGACTTAACAACCATGTTTACATTCATGCACTGGATCACAATCTGGTTCTGTAGCATGTATCACCTTATGAGCTGAACATCTACCCAAGGTCAAAGCTGACCTCTGCTGACGAAACCGCAATCCACCCTCCAAATTTAACATATACTGGTCCAATCCAATTAAGGCCACAATTTAATCTTTCGGGATCGTTCCTGATGCATCCCTGGCAAAACAACCCTATTTCTATTTTTGTCTTATTTAACTAAAGGCTAAAACTCTATTCCTGACGACTTGAATCGCTAAGCTCCGGAATCTCCTATCTGGAATGAAAGAGATTGAGAGTCAGGTTCGAGATTTTACACTAGAACTTATCGGCGTCTAGTGTCTGTTCACTTTCAGTGGTGGTAAACCTTACCCTCACCCACTTTTTAAAAATAGAACACTGTCGCAGTACATCGAATAAAACCACACAACGTCGGGTTTTTATGTTTTAAACTTTACAGGGGTAGGTAATCCTATGTGCTGTCCGCTCCTCACCTCTTCCTCTGGAGTGTGTACTTATGCGCTACTGGCACTGGCATATAGCGTCTCCCAGTACGCCAGCCCAGTACGCCAGGCTGATGCCTCACACCCACATGTGAGTGTGCCTATCCCGCAACTTTCTCTCAACCTCTTGCACCCAGACAGCCCTAACCAACAAAAAATAAATAAAATCTGCCTACCTTGTTTGTTGATTAGCCAGGGATGTTACTGAAGAATGATTACCCACATTCTCCACCATAAACTGTTGGGGAATTTACAGTTAAAGACCCAGATGGGACCAGATATGATCAATGAAGACCAGTCAAGAGTCAAGAGATGCAATCAACAGAAGAATATTTTTACTGAAGAATAGTTTGTAGTTTCATCAGCAGAATTCAGCTTCAACACTCAGCAAGGAGTTCGTAGGCCGCTCTGCGTACACACTCAATTATAGCCACAATTATACCTTCACACAATCACTAAGCTAGACATTACGTCAGGTTGAATGATTCTGATTGGTTAAGGCATAGATAAACTGAGGAAACTTCCACATATGGGCTGTGAGTCAGAAGAATTTCCTCTTCGATTATCTGGACGTCCAGTTGTCTCGTCACATGGTCAGTTCACCTCCTCTGTTCACCTCCGAACACAAACACACACACACACACACACACACACACAGATACACAGCTCTTCAAGTTTGGATCTGCTCGAGCCGGAAACTTTCCCAAAACATTTGTAAATCTTGTAAATCTCATAAGCTTGAAGAAACCATTCAAATCATTTGATATTTTTAAACATTAATGTTGATTTATAACTCATTACATTTATTAACTAAATATATATAGGTTGTGCCTGAGAATGTCCACTTCTCAGTTTGTCCTCAACACTTGGTCCAGTCTTTTTGAATTTGTTAATAAGTCTGCCAGTTTAACCAGGTTGTGTGTGATGTGCTTGCCATGTTTCCTGTTAAAGTCCATCACAACCTTCCCAATCCAGCCATGACAATGATTTCAATATGTTCTTAGTTTGTCTAAGGTATTCTTAAAGGCTATCTGAAATAAATTATATAAACTATATTTGGAAAAAGTCCAAATATATATAGTAAAGTCCTTTGTAATGTATAGCAACTGGGACTGCAAAATAAACCATATTGTGTTTTGTTTTAATTATGGTAATTAATCAGCAACTATTATCTTGTGTTTTCTGGGCAATCATTGCGTTATGGCACCAAGTACTATTACAGAAACTGATATCTTTTGCATAAGTTACTATTTACTTAAATATCTAATGAAGTGCTATTTGGTATGTACATGACAATTCCTGAAATGACCACATACATACCAGATACTTACTATAACGTTTGCTATTAAAAATAATAAATAATAACCACATTCTAACCTAGTGCATTACATACTAGCTACTTACCAAATAGTTACTTATTATTACTGCCTATTACTATGTAGTTCCCTATTAATTACCAGTTACTTACCGTATAATACAATTCAGTACTACTGAATATCATTATTTCTTTATTTTATGTTTAAACCTCTACACCTGAAATGCCCAATACATCTTAACACCTATGCTATGTTGTCACAGAAAATCATTATAAAACATACGTAAAATATATATACTTTTAAATTTAACATGAACATGAACTATGAAAAAGGCCTTTTAAAAGCTCAGGTTCTCTCGAATGGAGAGTAACAAGAGAAAGGAATGTGTTAAAAAGGATTCTAAAAGGGCTATTTTTTTTTTTTTTACAGATCCGCTGATGTGGCATGATGGTTATTTTTTTTAAATAACGTGTGGCGGCAAATTAACATACTGAGTCAAGCTTCTTGCGGCCACGAGTTAATTAAGGCCATGAGTTTCTCAAAATCTATTTTGTGACCACGAAATACTTAACTTGTGACAGCTATTGTATTTTAAAATGAGTGAGACACAGAGTAATCAATAGAATTAGACGAGTGCGCTGACAGGAACCTAAGAATGGAGATGATTGATTATATTCCACATTATGGAATGATGCATACAAACATACTGGAGTCAGTGGCGTTGCTATGTGGATTATACCGTTAGCCTGCATCATCTTAAATATATTCACAGAGCAAATAGAATTTTTCACACATTTAAGCCAAATAATTCACTCGAGGTCATGTATTAAGTATAGCGTTCTGACAGCATATTAAACCATGGGCTCAAGTTATACAATTTATCATCACAATTTTGGTATCACATGGTCTTGAAATATTAATTTGTGGCTTCATTATTATATTCATTCGTGGCCATGCTTTACTTAAAAAAAAAAAAAAAAAAAAAAAAACAAGCACCATGTCACTTCAGCTCTGTAGGTCTTTGTAAAATATAGAACAAAAGAATCTATTTTAGTCACTGTCACAAAACCTTCATCCCTTATTTACACTCCCACATGTGCACACACACCCAACCACCATCAGAAGGTTTTGTGAGTCTGTTTGCATAAATTGTTTACATTGCTAATAATTAAGGTGATGAATTGTATTGGGTATTTTCTTCAAATAGATTTCACAGTTGCTTTGCTAATAACGATCTAAACAGACTCAATGGGGCGTCTGTTGTTGTGAACAGAGCATGAGGATTGTACATTTCTAATATGTAGAAATCATCTCTGGCTTAATCTTTGATCCTTAAGCACTAACATGCTTCCTGTTAACCTGGATTCAGGTGAATTTATTGATGTATTTTGTCTTTGCATGTCGTAAAAAAAATTAAAAAAAAAAATACAACATAGTGAAATACTGAAATCTGCAGTATAGACCTTTTTTTAAATGGTTTGGATGAACTCCTTAGTCACAGCTCACTGTTTAATTATTCATCCTATAGCATACTGTTTAGTAGCTAACATGCTGTGGTGGAAAGAGTACAGAACACTACTGCTACTGTAGTAATTAAATTATAAGTAAATAAATAAGTCAACTTTACAAATGAAATGTTTACCTCTAAAATCACAGCTAATCTGAAAATCTATACCTGAGGAATGCATTTTTGAACAATTATGTTATCTAATCAAGTGTGATATGTTAAGGCAAGTGAACACTACCTCTATTATTCACATTATAAAGGTGGGGGGGGGGATTGCATTCACTTGCTAAGTTTATTAGCTAATTCATACATGTTTCTAAATACATAGCTAGCTGTCTAGCAAAGCTGTCTACCATTGCACATTACCCGGACGATTACCTTTCAGCACTTTAACACATCCGAAAATCAAAGTGACATCTTATGTGTAACACACAGCTTTCGTACTGTAAAACATCAAAAGATTTGGCTAGTCTAGCTCACTCAGCCTTCTAGTGACATACCTGTACATGTTCTCTGTGGGTTAGGTTTTGCGCCGTGAGACGCAGATATCTCCACGTGTTTTGGTTTGTATGATTTTTTTTCCTTTGAAGTTTTTAAAACTGAAGTTAGCTGATAAATTGGGACACAGCTCTTCTGTCTTCACCGTCGCAGACGTTGCTACTGCGGACTAAACATTTAACTCCTGTGAAGACTTTCAGCAGGAAACTGCTTTATTTTTAATTGGGTCTTAAAAGTGAATAACTTGAAATTTGCACACTGTGTTTTTTTTAATTGGCTTACAATCTTCTGTGGTTAAATGAATTATTATTTTTTTTTACTCTGTAATTGTGATTTTAAAAAAAATATGCAACAAAGTTGTTTTTTTTTTTTTTTTAAATCCAACTGAAAGTATTATGATTTAAGTTTACTAAAAACCATTACAGAGAAACATGTACTCTAGTACATGTAGTTTATTGATGTCCACCCCTGATAATATGAATTATTCACAAAATACAGTAACACTAATAGAGAGTGTATGTTGTTTAGCAAGTAGTGTATGTAAGTCTGGAACTGCTGATGATTCATTTATAGTTGAAGGAGTTTTAATAAATAAAGATTTAGCTTATAAGTGTTGGTAAAACATTGCTGATCTGTACACTGCCTATATTTACATGATATTTACCATATAAAAGAATTTCATATAAGCTTACAATATGAATATTTTCTGTTAAACAAGTAAGCAATAAAACACAATGTGCCATGCTGTTATAGGAAAATAATCAGTGCCGGGTTAGTATGATGTTCCCTAACACAAAGCAGAGTTGATTGTTTTCCAATTTAAAAGCATTAAAAGCATTTGAAGCATTTTATTTAAAAAAAAAAAAAAACTAATAATTTTTTTTTTTATCAGTTTATCATCAGTTTACGATCTTGTAGAATGTCCACGAGACATGTTCATTCTTGTTATTGATTTTGTTATAGCAGCTATAAACAGTCGTTCTCACTTTCTCTTGAAATTAATTAGACAACAAAAAAGTCCTGAAGACTTTCCCTTTACACCTGACCCCTCACGGTTACAAAGCACACTTTCTTTTTTTTAAAAAAAAGAAAAAAAAGAAAAAGCTTTACCATATCCATGCTTATAATGCTTATATGCTTTTCTTTGATAAATAAACATTTAGAATCTATTTAATATTAGCCTTAGACTATGCAGAGCAATCCGTCATACACGTTCCTGTGAATTAGCCGTTACTAAAGCAAAAATAACATAGTAGAAAGAGCGCATTTATATAGCTGCTGTTATAGAAAAATGAATCAGTTCGACCAATCAGAATTGAGAACTCGCTAGTGCTGCGCTATAAAATGCAATGATGTCACTGGGAATTCATATGAAAAGTAATGTGGAAAAGGTGGTTAGCACCTGTGAGGAAGTTTGTTCCCTCTTCTTTTTCCTCTTCTTGTTTTCCATGGTCGGAGTCAGCACAGCCACGTCGGACGTAAATCAGAGCAAAGGAGAGAAAGCTTCTGACAGTATCAATGGAGAAATAAAATATATTTAGGACAGCTGAACGACTCGAGGAGAAAATATTGCTGGGATGGATTAATGTGCAAAAAGTTAGCATTGCATTGAGCTTAAATAGGATTAGGTCTACTACAATTGCCCGTATTGCAACATCTATAAAGATGTCAGTGATTGGGAGGATCGTTACAAGCGTAAATTGCCTGCCAGGGATATGAGAATAGGCACTGGGCCATTTATTACCCCCAGGCCTGCTGCAGAGTGATCGAGCTGTGCCGGCTTTGCTTGGGAAAAGCATTAGTACTGCTCTCTTATAGACGGGGCTAAATTCACTGCTTTTGCTAAGCGGAGAAGACAGTTGATATTCTCTGCAGTAGATAATGAATAACTCAAGTGGAAAATTAGATCAATATCAGTCTAATGATAGACCTGCTTTTAGAGTTTGAAGAAGAATTCCTCATCGGTTTGGCACTTGCAGATTAAAATTAACGAACGGCTCTAAAACAAGCATGCTTTTGTTACCGCTGAAAAGCCATTCATCATATCTTTATGCCATAGTTAGAATTTGGACGCGTACCGTATACGGCTGAGCAGCACTTAACTTTGTGGAAAAGCAGGATACACCAACAATCTTCCACAAATGCAAAATGAGGCAATAAAGCGTGTAATAAAATCAGTAATACCCTGATGTGGAAGTTTATCCTGTAATCATGTTTTGGCCTCAGACTTCTATTTCTCACCAATTAAAACAGTTAAAGAGAACTCAGCCAGCTGTATCATATTTCTCAGTGCAAATGATGGGAATTCAGCCTGTTCTCTGGTGACAGCAAATCTAATAAATAGCACAGTCCTCTCTTTTTTCTTTCTTTCTTTCTTTCTTTTTTTTTTTGAATAATAGGACGCAGGTGCTGGCTAACTGTTGTTTTAATCTAATATGATGTGATCTCTAATAGAAGTTGAATTAAAGAAGAAAAAGCACAGGGAAATAAAATCTGGAGTAGATAGTGATTTCACAGGAAATGTGTTTAAAAAAAAAAAAGTTGAAAATGGCCTGAATGCTTAATATTCATGCTTTTAAACATTAAAGTCACATGTATACATTATTGTTAAGTCAGCTGCAGATGCCTGCACGAGTCGTGTAAGTCATTCTTGTTACACACTCTAAGGTGAGGCTTGAAGGTTCTTGTTTGTATCTAGTTTGTTATTTGAAACAACTGATCAGCATTCAATTTAAGCGATATTAGCAGTGCGGGACTCACGTTGACTAATTTACTCCTACTCTGATGTACAAACATTAGCAACCATCCTTTTTTTCCTTCCCTTGTTTTTAGGTTGGACGTGGTAATGCCTCTGCCTCCCACTCGATTGTGGCTAAATGAAAGACTTTGGTGGCTATATTTCCCCCCAGTTCCTCCCACTCTCCCCTAACAGCATTAGCTGTACTTTAGGGCCGATATTGTTTCCTATCAATTCTATTCAGGAGAAATGTGAGCTCACGAGCGTCATTATGAAGCAGTTAATGAAATCATACAAGGTGTTTATGCATGCCGGATCTCGGGACGGCGTAATCTTGCGGCTTATTAAAAGTGAACTTACCTCCAGTCTTGTCTGTAGAGGGCTGATTAGCTTCGGATGCTTGCGAATCAAATGACAGGCTCTAAGACTCGGGGTCAAAGGTCACAGTTTGATTATCACTCATGCGTCAGTTTAATTGTCGGACTAATACACGCACGAGCAGGCATCCGTGTCTCTGGGGCGAAGGCCGCAAAACTGAAGTACGGAGCCCGAACAGACATATGGTAATGCAATTTGGGAATATAGTAAAGATAATAGTGATGAGTGAGTGGGTGAGTTTTTGTTTTTCTGATAAACACACCCACACCTGACCGACTTTTACAAAACTTAAGTTTTACACATAAACTTTTATAGAACGCTTTCCCTCGCTCTGATTTGCTTGATCTGATCTAATTTTTCAGCTTTTTAACTGCAAGTAAAGAAACATTTGTCCGTGCCATGTCTGTTTCTATGATAGATTTTGGTTACTAAAGAAATTCACGTCTTCCTATGCCTATACACTCTTAGAAAAAATAATAATAACGCCTTCAAGAATTCTTCAAGAGGATAGTTAAGCGATCTTATCTTCCAAAGATAGAGAGATAGATAGATAGATAGATAGATAGATAGATAGATAGATAGGTAGATAGATAGATAGATAGATAGATAGATAGATA
>JANDJT010000032.1:19124456-19137325 GCA_024331685.1 Stegophilus panzeri | reverse complement strand
ATAGATAGATAGATATATAGATAGATAGATAGATAGATAGATAGATAGATAGATAGATAGATAGATAGATAGATAGACAGAGACAGACAGAGACAGACAGATAGATAGAAACAGACATACAGATAGCTGGACGGATAGATGGAAAGACTGACTGACTGACTTACAGATAGATAGATAGATAGATAGATAGACAGACAAACAAACAGACAGACAAATAGACTGACTGACTGACTGACATAGATAGATAAATAAATAGGTGATGGAAAGATAGATAGACAGACAAACAAAGACAGATAGATGGATTATAGATAGGTGATAGAAAGACAGCTAGACAGATAGATGAACAAACAGACTAACTGAGTGAATGACTGACAGACAGATAGATAGGTGATGGAAAGATATTTAGACAGATAAACAGATAGACAGACAGATAGATAGCTAGATAGATGGATGGATGGATGAATGGACTGACATATATACATAGATAGATAGATAGATAGACAAATAGACAGACAAATAGACTGACTGACTGACATACATAGATAGATAGATATATAAATAGGTGATGGAAAGATAGATAGACAGACAAACAGAAAGACAGATAGACAGATAAATGGATTATAGATAAGTGATGGAAAGAAAGCTAGACAGATAGATGAACAAACTGACTGAGTGACTGACTGACAGACAGATAGATAGGTGATGGAAAGATATTTAGACAGAACAGATAGACAGACAGACAGATAGATAGATAAACAGACAGAAAGACAGACAGATAGACAGACAGATAGATAGATAGATAGATAGATAGATAGATAGATAGATAGATAGATAGATTAGTTGCAGTATGTTACTTACTGTAGAACCATTTAGGGTTTCCTCAGAGGGACAACAGAAGAACCCTCAAGGCTTCTAGATTTAACTTACAGTGTGTCACACACAGTAAAGTCTTGGGGATTTAAAATTGTCCTATGCATTTTGTCTTAAATGTTTATTTTATGTCTTCTGCATTAGTGTGCCAATACTAAAGTGCAAATTTTAGATGTTCAAAAATGCTTTTTTTTTTTTTTTAATGTAAATGCATGCCATTAAATAATGAGGGCATAGACCAAGTAATAGAACACTTTTTAATCTATCTATCTATCTATCTATCTATATACCTATCTATCTATCAATCTATTTATAGCTATATAAAGGTCTTTGGGACCCTGAACTATTGCATACATTCTTGATATTCTTAAATGGTCATTATGTGTCTTCTGCACTAAAGAGCGAATTGTATTTGTCCAAATATTCATATTGTAAAAAAAAAAAAAAAAAAAGTAAGTGCATGCCCAAAGGCCTATAAGTGTATGTTTAAATAAAGTGGGATATAAAGTAATAGTCCACTTTTTTTAAGCAATCTGAGAAGCAAGGCAGTGAAAATATATATATATATATATATATATATATACACAAAAAAACCTATGACAAGTTCTTCAAGATGATAGAAATGACCTCTGAGCCTATTTCCTTATAAAACTACATGACAGTGACTGAGAATCGATGCCATTTTAAAGGCCAGTGATGGTCATATATTGATGTACTGTACCTCATTACTTCATAGTAACTAATTTGAGATACACAAACATTTCATTTCATTAGTTTGAAAGCATCTTTGCATCACATTTCTTTTCTTTACTTTTCTCACGGCACTGTAGTCTCATAAAATGTAAAGGTAAAGTGGTTAATATTTACATCTGGCTTTACATCACCTTGTAAAGTTCTTCAAAACTCTTGAAACTATTTGTATTGTGTCATTACACACATCTTTTTACATTTAAACCTTCTGCTCAGCCCTGCTAAAACAAATGTACATTGACTGAGAAATACCCTTAACTTTCTCTCTTTGTGTGTGTGTGTGTGTGTGTGTGTGTGTGTGTGTGTGTGTGTGAGGGTTTGTGTCTATCTAGATATACGTGATATCTTTTTCCATACTGTTACCTCCTAATGTGTTAGATGACCCACATACTTCATGGACATCTGTATTACTCTGTTACTGTCATTGTTTTCTATTTTCAGTATTATTATATTTCTTTTTTTGTTTGTTTGTTTTTTGTATTTTATCAAAAAACAACTAAAAGTATTATATATATATATATATATTTTATTTTATTTTATTTTATTTTTTTATTTTTTTTAAATGGTAATAGACAGTATTAACAACAGTAACTAACTAGTAATAGAGAATATGGAAATATATAGAAATAGTGTGTGTCTTTGTCTATCCAGATGTGTACCTACATGGCAAAAGAAAACACACCTAGATACACACTCATACACAGGTGTTGATATTATTGTCTATTAGTAGTATTAATATTGCAATTTAGCCTCTTGGAAGGCTTTGAGTGCTTGGAATTATTAGTTCTCCTGACAGAGAGCATTTTCTCTCTCTCTCTCTCTCTCTCTCTCTCTCTCTCTCTCTCTCTCTCTCTCTCTCTCTCTCTTTCCTTTAACCATTTGTTTTTCTTAGGCTTATTCCTGAGTAGTTTATGGAAGCAATTTTGTGGCTTTTTTAGGACTTTTGGCTCCTAAACCTGGATCTATGGATTAGATTTGGATAAAAGTTCAGCCAAATGAAATGCGTAAACGTCACTGTAATTTACATTTGATACATCTTTTGATAATTCTGACATTGATAGAATTATATTATAAATACATTTGGAATCATATTATAAACGTAGCGCTGTTTGTTCAGCTGACTTCAAGAGGAACGTTTCCAGCTTGGATTCGACAGACGCACTCAAAAACACCAGCAGGGACCAAGCACACTTCAGCAGTTACACTTCACAGGGAATTTCAAACAGGGTGAATATGTTTTACAGGAATTTCCAATCTTTACAGCAAGTTATTTCGGCGAAGTTTTTTAAAACTCTGCAATCTATCTGTTGGAGGTTGCGTCGATCATTTCACACGCTTTAGCATTTGTTACCGACAACAATTTCTTATAATTGGTTCTCATAAAAAGGGCAAACCTATATACTGTATATATATATGTATAAAATGTCATTATTTAACTATTTCTATTATTCTATTATTCTATTATTCAACACAACTATTTCTAGTATGTGTTGAATGCGTGTAACACGAACCACTTGTAAGTGAAGTGAAATGTGCACCTGAAATGCATATCCGATGCATATAGAGAGAAAATCGCTCGTGCGCTGTTATCTCGGCAGCAGATTAAACATTCAGTACGCTGTTTCTGATCAGCAAATGTAATTAGGCATCAGGAAAATCCCAACTGAGCACAGACTGATGGTCCGATGCAAGACTTCTCAGCAGCAGCAGTGGGAGGCCAGTCAATGTGGGGATTTCCTCAAGGTACCTCAATAACACACACACACACACGCACACACACACACACTCTTTCTCTCTCTCTCACTCACTCACTTTCACTTGCTTTATCTGTCACTTTCCCTCGATCTACATCTATCTATCTATCTATCTATCTATTTATCATGACAAAATAAGTAGGACATATTGGTTAGAAGAAGAAAACACCATTGCTTCCTAGCTACTAGTGATGTAAACACTCTGAAGAATTTGTCCGGAACATATTTTAGTTAAAGTATTGCAAAGTCACCAATAATTAGTCTGCTAGTCTACAAATAGTCAATGAATCAAACGTTCAATATCAGTCGACGATGATATCTGAGATATATTGAAACATATGCATTTAGAGGTGTATTATTATGCACCGAAATTTTCAGAGCAGACATAATACCACACACAAAAAACTACCTAGTGGAATTGCTGGTGCGTTATTTTCGGTGTGCCTACTCACTTTCCCTCAAGCTGAGACTCTCTCGTACATATCATCTACAGTCAAAGCGGCTTCACGCTCTTCACCACGCAACCTGTTCAAATCTCATTTCAATGTATTTCCTCACAAACAACATTGCCTTGGAAATATTTGAACAAAGAATAGAAATTATTTACTTATTTATTTACAGATGAACTTGCACTTCATGGTTTTTTTTTTTTTTTTTATGTAAATAAGTAATAAAATGTACATCTATTTTACAATCTGTACACAAGAAGGTTGGAGGCAGGTATAAAGGCAAAACATGGACATGGACATACATTATTTGAGAATATTACACGCACATCCAGAAAGGTAAAATGCAAATGTTTGATTTAATATTATTTTGAGCTTTTCACTATAAAATACAATCTTTATAAATGCTAATTGAACATTTAAAAAATAAAAATAAAAACTTACTGGTGAAGGAACATCTGTGAAACCTAGCACACTAAAAGATATACTACAATATACAGTATAACATGCTACAAATTGTACTTTTTTTTTCTTTTTTTTTTTTTTTTAAATAATCTATTTCTATTTTGTCCTTTGACAGCTTTGACTTTGAGAGTGTGATGATATACTGTACCAGTGTGCTGCTATACAAAGATTTCCCAAACAGTTTTATTGGTAATGTTACACACACACACACAAAACACACACACACACACACACACACACACGCACACACACACACACGCACACGCACACACACACACACACAAAACACCCAAACAGAGACAACTGTAATTCTGCATTGTTATGATAAACTAAAAGGTTATGAACAAAGGGTTCTGATAGTTGTAGTAGTTCTCTAAAAAAATACAGTAATTGTACACTTGTTGTGTGATGTCACTTATTTTAACATTATCTTCTTTTGGAAATGTGAAACGGTAATCACACGTCACACAGTTTATCTCCAACAGTCCAGTTTGGCTGCAGCGTCAGATTCCTGTTCTTGGCTGACAGAAGTGGAATCTGATGTGGACTTCTGCTGTTGTAGCCAATGCATCCACCTCCAATTTTCAACATGTTGTGTGTTCTGAGATGCTTTTCTGCTCACCTAGGTTGTAAAGAGTGATTATTTAAGTTACAGTAGAATTACTGTCAGCTCAAATCATTCTGGCCATTCTCCTCTGATCTCTATCATCAGCAAGATGGTTCCGCCTGTAGAGCAGTATGAACTCAGTGTGTCTGATTTATTATCTGCATTATTAGGTGCAAGAGAAGAATACTAGTATCACTCACACAGCCAGTAGTTAGCTGTGATCCTTATTATGATTAGGCGGCACAGTGGCTTAGTGGTTAGAACTGTTGCTTCACATCTCCTGGGTTTGGGGTTCGAATGCCTTGTGAGCCCAGAATTTTGGGGGGCTTTGGGGTTTCCTCCAGGTACTCCGGTTTTCTCCCTCAGTCCAAAGACATGCTATGCATTTTCAAATTGTCCGTAGTGTGTGAATGTGTGTGTATGTGTGATTGTGCCCTGAGATGGGTTGGCACCCTGGTCCAGGGTATCCCCCACCTTGTGCCCAGAGTTCCCTGAGGCTCCCCGCGACCCTGTAAAAGATAAACGGTATGGAAAAATGTACAGACAGACTTACTGCAATTATTCTGGCACAAGCTTAAGACTTATTTGGATATTTAATACTTCAGAGCTTAACGTCGGTGATAGTGGGTGCTGAAATACAGTTTACATGAACATTTTCAGAACCAAGTAAGCTCATTTCTCTCAAAATCAGAAAACCTTTCAAGAATTATTAGCTGTTCACTGTACTACGAACCACTTTTTGTGTCTTAAAGTGGGGTCCGGGGACCTCCAGCGGTCTGTAAAACATATCCAGGGGGTCGGTGAATTTTGTAAATGTTACAGTGGTAGAACCCACCATTATCGAAGTTCTATTTATGATCAAGCTCTTGTGAATGGGTTTAATCCAAACCTCAGACACTCACAAACAAGTAGGCTTATAAGTAATATCAACTTAAATCTACTGACAATTTTCATTTAAAAAAGTGTTTTGTAAGTGAATTTTTCAGTCCTTTCTGTAAAATGTTTGAGCACTTTATTCTAATAAATATTATAATGTGATTATGTGCATGTAGATATATTACATTTACTATTCCATCATGTGCCATTGTGATCCTTTATATTATTATTTTTAAATACACAATATAAATATAAAGATGCTTGGTATAATGGGTGAATTACTATATATATATATATATATATACACTACTGCATTATGCTGTAAGTAATAAATTAAAAAATACCCTACACAATGGTGCTTATGGACTTTTCACTAAGACTGCAGGATTGCTGTTCTTCCCTGCACGAGAGCTAAGCCATCAGCACAAGATTTACTTCAGCACTTCTCTCGGCTTTGACACAGTTACGCTGAAATGCATCCATCTGTTTAGAGAATGAGATTTATTCTGGATTCTAAGAAATATTTTCATATTCATATTTCATTACCATTGCTACAGTCTGTAGAGTTATGAGTCTAATAATACCAACAGCACCGTAAATGTATCTTTCTCAAGTGCAATATAGAAAAGCCATTTATGGAATCATTAGCATTATGAATGATGTTCAACGCACATATTTTTATTCTGGCGGGGGAACTATTAAACAATTGAATATCACAAACGATTTGTGGTAAGAATTCAAAATATCTGTCATTCTCTGGAGAAGACTCGATCTCTCATATTTCATATTCAGCGACAAGAGAAAGTATGATTCATCTTTTCTTATCACAGTAGACACCTCTCAAGAGTCACTTGTGGTTAGCAAAAGTGCACAAAATCAGTTTTGTTATATTAAATAGAGGTGACCTTTTTGGAAATAAAACAGTGTTTTGTGTCATAGGCATGGATATGACCTTTCAGCTATGCGGGTTTGTATGTTATAGTGCACCGGTTCCATTTTTGGAGGATAGAAACTAATATTTATTGACACTGCAAGTTTCATAATAAGAAAGCAGTAGAGAGGTCTTTTCCAACATCCTCAGTCTGACCTTGTGGTCAACTAAAGTTCATACGGGTAAGTGTCTGTCAGCAGGCAGTCCTGTTAACTGCTTCCTCTTTTCACAGACTTAATAAAAATATATTTGTCTCCAGATGATTTCTGATGCTAATCTGCTGAAACGTTTCATGGGAAAACAGTATTATTCCTGAACCATTAGGAACAGTTCGTTTCTTTAGAACTTTTGGGCAGATTAAATGAGTATATAATTAATTTTCACTAAAAGACCAAGTTTACTTTGGATGAAAGAGTGTTATTAGTTGTTTTGGTGAATCCTCTGGAGAATAGGTGGAAAACCTGACAGCGGTGCAGAAGCTGAGAGCAGCGTGCTAGCCTAACATGTGTAGTATAAAGAAAGGAATATTTGTCGAGCACATTAGCTCACCAAGGGGTTCCCATTGTCAGCAAGGGGAGTACCCTCAAAAGCCCCGCGCAATCCCCTTTCTCTCAGTTGGGACTGTTTGTGTGGGAGGTTGTGTGGGCTTGCCAATACAGTTGCTCTTAAAGCAGACAGGAACTTTCATGTGCGTCTCTTCAAGCCAGAAACGGCCAGCCTAAGCACAATCCTGCCATCAGGACAGAGACGAGAGAAGAGGACAAAGAGGAGAGCGGCGTGCAGAGCGTGGGCTGGAGGATCCTGCCTCCTGAGGAGTCCCGGGGGCTCGGGAGCAGAGCTGGCTCATCATTACTTTTCAGCCAGGTGAAAGCCACGTCCTCCTACTCCCAAATTCCACCATATTCACGCCAGTCGACCTCCCAGCTGTTGGACAGAGCGCTGTAAGAGACACGACAGCAGTCGAGGAGACGAGGGGCTCCAAGTAGTGTGGGCAGATGCTTACTGTCGAAGTTAATGCAAATTAGTGCTATTACCCCGAAAGATGGTTTCCACTTTTACACACTGTGGTTCATGATGCCAGATTGCCAGTGCTAATAAATAAACAAAGAGGTCACAAAGTAGTGTGCAGTGTCAGTGATCCTGAACTCAGCAATAAATCATGTTTTGATCTGGGTTTTTTTTTTTTTTTTTTTAATGGTTATTTTTTTTCCACAGCTCTAATGACAGGGAATTATACTGCTTATAAACATCATGTTAATGTTAGATGAGTGAAAGCAGGCCAGCTTTGGAGAGAGAGAGAGAGAGAGAGAGTGAGAGTGAGAGAGAGAGAACAAGACCATTTCTATTCCCTTGTAATTTTTTTTTTCAATGAGTTATGACTCGATTCACATTTGTCTGTTAGCCTGCCGGACACCCACAGAGTTCCACTGAGCTCTTTCTTTCTGCTTGAACACATTGTGCTGAGAACAGAACCGGCTTTACACAGGACTCATTAAATCAGGATATTCATGTGAATTCCAGAGACTCAGAACAATTCAAGTCTCATAGGCTTCTGAAAACCCAGCTGCTGAGCTGGTTATGCGTCATGAGATTAAGTAATATGCAGGTACAGCTCGCCCCCCTTCTTACACTACAGACCATGATAGGGGTGCAAAACCCTGAAGAAGCAGCTCTGGCTTAAGAATAAGGCTTGAAATAAGGAGAAATACCCTGGGTGGCCAAAAGTTTGTGGACACCTGACCATAACACCCATATGCGGGCCTTCGTCAAACTTCTGCCACAAAGTTAGATAGATAGATAGATAGATAGATAAATAGACAGATCACTTTATTAATCCCAGAGGGAAATTCACATACAGTATTTCAGCAGCAGCAAAAGAATAGAGTTTGCAGTAAGAAATAATCAAGAGTAAAATATACGTAATCAGTAAGATGTAAGATTTTAGTAAAATAATAAATAGTAGTAAAAAATAAAGTAACTATAACTAGTTAACATAGGGCGGCTGTGGCTCAGGTGGTAGAGCGGGTTGTCCACTAATAGCAGGGTTGGCGGTTCGATTCCCAGCCCACATGCCGAACTGTCCTTGGGCTGAACACCGAACCTTAAGAGTATGTGTGTGTGTGTGTGTGTGTGTGAATGGGTGAATGAGAAACAGTGTATAGTGCTTTGTAGAACCACTAAGGTTAAAAAGCGCTATATAAGTGCAGACCATTTACGATAACCAGATGAGCTTATTCAAGGAATAGGCTCTAATGCACAATAATGTTCCAGCACAGGGTGATTGCTATTGGTAAATAAAAAAAAGACTTCCTGTACCATTCAAAGTTGGAAAGACAATTGTATAGAATGACCCTTGTATGCTGTAGCATTACAATTTCCCTTCACTGGAGATAAGGAGCTCAAACTTGTTCCAGCATGACAGTGTCCATGTGCACATAGCGAGCTCCATGAAGACATGGTTTGCCAAGGTTGAACTGGAAGAACTCCTGCACAGAGCCCTGACTTCAACCCCACTGAACATCTTCAGGAAGAATTGGAGTGCCAGTGCCTGACCTCACTAATGCTCTTGTATTATAACAGCAAACTCAATACACAACTACTCAATAGTAATGCCCATGGTTTTGGAATGGGGTGTTCAAAACTCAGGTGTCCAAATACTTTTGGCCATATATATGCCTAATGATGTCAGAGCTGTCAAAAATGTATTATACAGTACAAAGGGGAAATAAAAAAATAACAGAACAGCTATGTTTGTCTATTATAGCTTTCATTCTTATTTTCATTACCAGTTTCATGTATCATGGCCCTGTATGTGAGCGTAAGGCTGAAGAGCTTGAGTCATCGAGCTGTACCTGAAATTACTCTACACTCTAGTAGCAATAATTACGAGACACTTGGCTTAAGCACACAGCGTCGGTCAACACAAACAAAGTACTCGAGCCGATGATGTCACCTGATAAAAATGACCACAGTGCTGCATTAATGAGGCTGAGTTGCTCTGTAAGGAATTTCCAGGCCGTGGAAACATAACAGCTTTGCATAATGTGCTGAAGACTTCATGTCTCTTATCAGCTCTGTGGTTTTACATGTTATTAGTGTTGCATCACTTATATTTGTGAGTTTTATTTATATGTAAATGTTTCAGCTTGTAATGTAATCCTATCTATTCAGGCTCTGCGGATAGAAAACAGCTGCATAGCTGAATGAAAGTTTGTTTACAGTCCCGGTAACATGATAACGCAATAGTTGTGTTAGTATAATATACTTTGCTAAATAATACAAAACACATAAATATGTTGTTTCTGAGATTAGCAGTTAAGTTTCCATGATGAGAGACATAGTCATGGAGACATTATTGTCCAGTTCAAATGAAACGTAAGTGTAGAATAATATTACATGTGATATAAGCAGGGTGAGATATTAATGAGTGTCTGGTTTATTGTTTTTAGACAGCAAAAATTCCCTCTATTAATATGATATGAATGTACTGTGAAAAGAAAAAAAAAAAGATCTAATAAATAACATGCTTTAAGGAGAAGGGTAGTTTTTTTTCCATTCTTTTTTTCTTTTCTTTTCTTGTTAAATGGGATTTTACTATATAAAGGGGGGAAAAAGAACTAGTAATAAACATGGTGTAAGGAGAAGTGTAGGCCTTTTTCTTCCTCCTATTCTTCTCTTTATGAAATAGGGATTTCACTTTATGAAGGGGGTGGGGGTTGCGGGTGAGTAATATGTAAAAAAAAATACACAATATGTCCAAAAGTTTGTGGACACCTGAACATCACACCCATATGTGCTTGCTGAACATCACATTCGAGATTTATTCTCCCTTTGCTGTTATAATAACCTCCAGTCTTCTGGGAAGGCTTTGCACTAGATTTTGGAGTGTGGCTGTGGGGATTCATGCTCATTCATTCATCCACAAGATCGTTAGTTAGTAGAGGTCAGGCACTGACAGTGCAGTCAGTGTTCTAGTTCATCCCAAAGGTGTTCAGTGAGGTTGAGGTCAGGGATCTGTGCAGGACACTCGAGTTCTTCCTTGGCAAACCCTGTCTTCATTAATCTCACTCTGTGCACAGGGGCACTGTCATGCTGGAACAGGTTTGGGCCTCTTAGTTCCAGTGAAGGGAAATTGTAAAGTGACAGTAAACAAAGACATTTTATATAATTGTGTGTACAACTTTGTAGAAAAAACTGGGGAAGGAACACACATGGATTGTGATGGTCAGATGTCCACAGATTTTTTTTTTTGTGCCATATACAGTAGTGGTGTAAAGACATCTGCAGGCCTTTTTTTTTTGTTTGTTTCTTTGTTTATTTATTTCTTGTTGCGGGTCCAGCTGCTGGGTAAAATGGAGCTCTGGTGCCCCCTGATGGTCAATGTAAATAACTGCAGACTTGAGAAACAGTGAATCACATAAAGAAATGTGATTCATTTGATTCTGTTTCACTTCATTTTTTTTTTTTTTTATGATTTAAAATGTTTTTGTATTTATTATAAGCACACCAAATTAAAATAAATAAACAAATAACAAATGAATGAATTACAAGTCAACAGAAGTAGACAGGAAGTGACGATAGTACAATATCCACGTCATGTGGGTTTTTTTCCCCCTGTGTTGTTGTCACAGGAGGAACAATGTTGTTGTTGCTCGTTGTTCGGATTTTGTGTGAACAGTCTGGAGTTTAAACCGAAAAGTCACAATGTGCCACTGACCGCCTTTTAAACCTCAACACAGTACTCTCATGTAGCCGAAACGCGTGGAGAATAAAGCATGGAGGTGGTGGACAGTCCTGTAAATCTCGTAAGTTTCTCTTTATGCCTCAAGTTAGCGTTAGAAAAGACCAACTGAGCTAACTGTTCCGGGGTTGAATCCCAAACAGCGTTTAATGGACAGCTAGTGCGCTTCATAGCGTGTACAGTCCCTTATTTCATACACTTAGTAGTGCCCTTTTATTGGGGTTAGCGGCTCATTTGGGATTTAGCCTTGTATTATAAGCTAGTCAGCTTTCTAGCTTAGCGTTAGCTGTGTAGCTATAATGCCCTGAACAAAGCGGCTGAGGTGAGTCATGAACCTGTGTGTGTGAGTGTGTGTGTGTGAGTGTGTGTGTGAGAGAGAGAGAGAGAGAGAGCTTCTTCCTCTCTCAGCTCATATATCTTTGCTGTTTTTTTTTTTTAAATCTGTATTAACTGTTGCTCAGTTCATCATGGGCTCTGTGCTTAGCTTAGCATAGCTATTACTACTACTATTATTATTATTATTATTATTATTATTATTATTATACAGAGCTAGTTTATGTGTTTGTACACATTAACTATATATTGAGATATATAACTAATGTTACTGTGTTTAAATGCATTATACGAACGCTTCTTAAACATGTCAAAGCTGTCGCTAATGTTTTAGTTAGTTGTCGAGCTAAACAGGAAGTCCGACGAGTTTGGTCTTTTCCTTCCGGTAACACCGGGGTGACTCCCAACAACACCCCAAAGTATAGACCTGCTGTTTAAAACAAAATCCCAGTGAAAGTAAGCGCACAGTCCAGAGATGTTTTAGTCAGGTGGGTCTGAGTCACTGTGTATTGAGAGGACTGGGCTGGTCAAGGAGCATTCACACATACAGGAGCTGTGTCTCAATCCGCGCACTTGTGCACTATTCTGTGGTGTTTCGTAGCATAAATAGTGCGAGTGGTGTGTTCCCACTGAAAATTTCCCAAATAGAAAAATACACTTTAAATACCCGGATGATGCACTTAATAAAGCAATAAAACGAAGTGTGGAATGTTGAACACTTCATCAACTGTCGCAGCCATAGACTGTAAAAAACAATAGACGACACGACTCGCCTTCGCGCTCTTCCAGTGTCGAGACGTGAAGCCACCAATGTCCCAATATGGCGCTGACATCTTGGAGTCTGGGTCCACGGCGAACTCTGACTCCGGGTTCACGCGGTGGCGAACTCTGACTCCGGGTTCACGCGGCGGCGAACTCTGACTCCGGGTCCGCGCGGCGGCGAACTCTGACTCCGGGTCCGCGCGGCGGCGAACTCTGACTCCGGGTCCGCGCGGCGGCGAACTCTGACTCCGGGTCCGCGCGGCGGCGAACTCTGACTCCGGGTCCGCGCGGCGGCGAACTCTGACTCCGGGTCCGCGCGGCGGCGAACTCTGAC
>JANDJT010000032.1:19077015-19106024 GCA_024331685.1 Stegophilus panzeri | reverse complement strand
GAGGTAGGTAGGTAGGTGAGTGAATGAGTGAGGTAGGTAGGTAGGTGAGTGAATGAGTGAGGTAAGTGAGTGAATGAACGAGGTAGTTGAGTGAGGTAGGTAGGTAGGTGAGTGAATGACTGAGTGAGATAGATAGATAGAAGTGTAATAAAGTTAGATTTTCTCATGGAAGGATAAAGCAGATCACGATGATGTGTGTGTGCGCGCGCCGGGAGCTTTGATGTTTCAGGTTCATTACTGAAGCCACACACACACAATGAGGTGCAGAAGAGCTGCCTGTGTGAGGTGGACAGAGTCAGAGAGTTTCTTTGTGAGCTCCTCTACTGATTAAACACGTCTGCGAGGCCGAGATAAAGACACGCACCATCAGCTATTAGAAGCAGGACTGCTCTCTGAACTGCACAGATCAATACGCGTACATTACGGAGACGTATCGACCGGAGCACGCAGGGCCGGCGTGCGTTTTGTCCCTCCGGGCCGGACTCGTTTACATGCACGGACATGTTTGGCTTCGGCACTGAAGAAGGAGATGAAACAGGAAGTGCAGGGGGCTGACGGTTCATCAGCAGCTCCTCAGTAAATCATCGATAATGGTTCGCTTTAGAAGAAAAGACAAAAGGCGTCCATCTGATAAATCCATTTTAATGGAAAATGTAAAACCCTTTGAACTTCAATGTACAAAGCATGTAACACTTGCACTTTTAAAATTTGAAATCGAAGCAAGCTGTGTTTTTTTTTTAAAAAAATACATCAGTGAATGTATATATGTATATATTTACACAGCATAGTAAGTCTTTCTTTTTTTTTTATCATCAACTTCAAACTTCACCATAGTAAATCTTAACAAAACAAAAAAAAAAAAAGAGAGAAAAAGAAACGACAATTTTTCTTAAATAAATTACAACTTTTTTTTGTTTTTGTAAATGTCTCCATTTTACAGTGAATACTTCTTAATAAAATGCTGAAGTGTGTTATTCATTTAGGCTTTCTTTACATAATATAACTTTACAATGTTTACAATAGGTTGGCAGTTAAAATTTATTATTTTTTTTTTTTTTTTTTTCAAAAGATATGGCATGAAGACTGCAATTTCAGCAACGATTCCCAAAGTACAGGCAACAGCTGGTGTTCGGATCCCGTCTCACAGTTACTGTCTCAATGTAGTGAGCTGCGTCAGGATCCATTTAGCAAACTGTACAAGTCACATTTACATTTGATCTAGAACGTAGAGCATAGACCTCCTAAAAATAAATACATCGCTTTCACATAAACAATATACAATATGAAAAAAAAAAACAAAACGAACGAACCGAACGACAGACAAACAAATACAATTTGAATAAAGTTTGAACAGCACTGCTGCCGCTTACGCGGATTATCTTCAGTTTTTCTGTAAAATCACAGTTATCCTGATGCGTTTGGGCTATACTGCTGTGGTGTCAGTAACAAATAAATAACGTTTGTCTTTCTTTTGTCTTCTGTTAAAGTCTGCTTGGCACTGGAGGTTCAGGACGCGAAGGTTAGTGTGCATATTTGGGGTTAAGTGATGAAGGCGTGCTGACAGCAGCGTGAGGAAGGGTCATGAGTTCACCTCCTCCTCCTCCTGAGCCTCAGCACTGCACTGCTTTAATGTTCCCACAGCATCCTTTACGCAGTGGTAAAAGATGTTCTTGACCTGAGAGAGAGAGAGAGAGAGAGACATAGAGAGAGAGAGTCAGTGACATTATGGATTACAGCCCGACTCTGACTCATGTGCTTTAAATAGGTTGAATAGCTGCTCAAAGGGGGAAAAAGGGCTAAAATACTAAATTACACAGCAACTCATTAATAGACACTGTGCACTTAGCAATGAGCAAGTGCCACTGCTGAAAAACGTCTATTACGCGGCGTCTGCTGAAAGACTAACGAGTTCTACAAGCTCGGATATTAAAGGCGAAAATACACACAAAGAAAACTCGACACAAAGCAGGGTGCTGAGTGCAGCAGGAGGAAAACGAAGCATAGACGCTTGTAATACGAGAGAGAGAGAGAGAGAGAGTGAGAGTGCATAGAGGCTTGTAATATAAAACTGAGAGGTGATGATAAGTCGTAAATGAGATTTCGGTCTGTGGAGTCTATGCTTTAGATACTGTATAGATGTAGAACACTTTCGCACCGATGGCGGCGTTGAAGGCTTGTAGTCGTTAGGGAGACCCTCTCATCCTGAGCCACACATAGAGTACACACAGTGCAAACAGGTTTCAGGTTTATCTACCTGCTCTTCGTATGTTCATTTCATGTTTGTCGCAATAATAGTAAGGACGACATGTATATCAGCCATTCAACCTCTATACTACCTATATATTAAATTTCACTGAAATACTAATTACCTCTATTGGACAGATTTAAACTATTGATTTCCTCGCCTTTCTAGATGCTGCGCACTCGCTGCCCCTTTGAGCTCCACAGTTATTACTGTACCTAGTGATCTGCAACCAATGCTAAACTGCAAGAAGCGCTAATCCATGCTCAGTCTGTGAACACTTTCACTAGCGGAGGAGGAGCAGGTGGGGGCAGTCAGTGACGGGGTAGACAGACTGGGCTAGTTGAAAAATTCTATAAAAGTTTTTTTTTTTTAATAGCAAATCATTTAATCTGAATTAAATCTAATAACCCCCCCCCCCAAAAAAAAAACAAAACAAACAAAAACAACAAAACAAAACAAAAAAACGGCATAGTGTAAGTGCAGCCAGTGCTTTTATTATAAAGTACAGATGCATTTCTACTGTAAGATATATTGTAAAGATTGGGAGAAGGAAAGGGGAATATAGAATGCATAACATTTATTTTATTTTATTTATCTATCTATCTATCTATCTATCTATCTATCTATCTATCTATTTAGGGGTGGGGGGGGTTTGAGCAAAAAAAAGAGATAAATTTCTCCCTTTTCCAATGGCTGAAATGACTAGGCTAGCGTCAGGTCTTTTATGTGTGTTTTTTTTTATGTAGTTTGGCTGGAAATTCGGCTGAAACCTTGGTTAATGATATTACCTTGAACACAGTTGAACAAAGTATGTCTAAAAATGCTAGAATGTACTCTGGATGACTGCACTGTACATCGTTGAGTCCCAAATGCCTGTTAGGCCTAGCATCAGCCTTAGAACTGGAATTGCTATGAACAGTTTTGCACCAGCTGATAATCTCAACAAGCTCATAAACTCCTGGTTACACAATTGCAATATTTGCGTGTATAGTACACAGCGTATAGAAAGGAATTATGGAGTCACAGATGAAGATGGGTTCCCTTTTGAGTCTGGTTCCTCTTAAGGTTTCTTCCTCATATCGCCTCGGGGAGTTTTTCCCTCATCACCGTTGCCTCTGGCTTGCTCGTTAGGGTAAATTTATAAATCTAAAATTCATATCAGTAATTTATATATTGCCATAAAGCTGCTCTGTGACAATTTTCATTGTTAAAAGTGCTAAACGAACTGAATATTACTGACTTACTCTAAAAAATGCACTACATGGTAGCCTAAATCGAGTATGATAGCCTCTTGACTTGATTTTGTTTGAGGCTAATTGTTATAAACGTCGTCGTGGCCAACTAAAGTCTATGGCCACTGCTGCGTGTCCCCAATATTCAAGCTCTTTGCTAATACGCGCTTATTATGAAAAGTCTTCATGCTTCTCGTATCCTCGTTTCCATCGGTTCCTTGTTTTGATTAGTCATAGATACCAAGTAGCTGAGTAATCTGTAAGAACTCACTTCTACTCTGAAACGCTAGTGACTAGTTTATACAAGCGCTCTGGAGTCTAGACAATAAACACAAACGATCCATCAATCAAAAAGATGACTCTTCTGCAGCATCGCTCTCAGGAACTTTTTCTGGCATCCTTATTTTTAAAGCCTGTGGCAAAAGTCTCAGACTTTTAAAAGATTCTGTGTGTACCAATGTCAGATTAAATAAATATATCTGTAATTACAATTGAATTGTAACTAAAGGCTACAGAGAATCCTAATTTCTGCCTGATCGGAACCGAGTGGACGTGTCGGATCACATACTGACTGACTTCAGCATCTACTCGGCAGCTAGTTTAAAGAGCCGCACAGCTGCATGTGACGTCTGGTCTAAAATGGTATAAAACTAGTTTTACTGTCCTCTCATTTAACTGCCTACTATCACACAGCTTATTAACCATTTAGTGAGGTTTGCCAGCAAGATCATGTTCATTTTAGCCCTATTTGAACTAAATTTAGTTTTATTTGGTGGTAATGTAATAAATCCCATGTAACGTATTGGGATTTTATTCCTGTCTGAATCCGTAAGTAGTTTTATACGAATTGTGCCTGTACACATCTGGAAAGATTTACCTTCATGATCACGATCAGTAGAAATAATCACAGATAGTAAACATTTAGTCTGAACTGATGTGTTGCTAAAGATTCTGTTATATCTTGTAGGAAAAGAGGTTGTCCTCAGTGTGAAAAGATGGATCTCGACATCATATAGTCACTGTTGGAAAGGGGTGAAATATGCAGAAGATGCTGGAAAAGTAAAGAATGTGCAGGTCCTGGAGGATTTTTCTGAAGAACAGTGGGGCGGTTTAACTGCTCGGGACAAACGAGGGACTCATGAAGAACTCGACAAAAGATAAACACAGTCGTTGATCATCCAGGTAAGGACACACAGGATTAATAATCAAGTTTAATGTAAACTTAAACTGGTTCATTTGTGTAAATTCAGTTATTATTGTGTCTTGTAGATCATATGTACACATCTGTTATGTGAAATATGTTATTCAGGGCAGGACTAAATAAAAAAATAAATGCAATTTTAATCATCTCATTTATTTATTTATTATTTAAATATTAACATTTTATAAATGTTTATAAATGTATGAGCACAACTGCAGACCTGAAGATAACAGCAGAAGATAGAAATAAGGAAATCTATTGGGGGGGGGGACCCAAACAGAATTGTCCTCTCTACTGCAGTCAAAATCAAAGTGACAGTTAACAGTAAGAAGTCATTCTTAATATAAGTATAATATTTAAAGGTAAAGATGTTTAAGTTTTAGGTGAAAAGTAAAAAAAAATAAATAATAAATTCAACTATTCCATTTGTGACTTTTCCACCCTCCAGCAGTTCCCCTTTCCTGCCCTAAAAGTGTCCCATCCCACAGATTTGGGTCTTTAGACCTTAGTGGAAGGAACGGAGACCCTGAAATGGAAACTGATTCCACCCCTGAGGACACTAAAGCAGTGAGATCTTAGTCTCTAGGAGCATACTTGGATATCAGATAACGACATCAAGTGCCCTAAAGACTTGGGTGGGTGTGTAGCAACCCTCCAGGTCTGCGAGAGAGGTGTACCTGTAGCTTATCTTCGTAGTTGATTTCCTCTTTGGAGGATCGCAGCTCCTGTGTTAAGTGGAAGGAGTGCACCACGTGCTCCGGCGACACAAAGTCATTGATCACCTGAACGCAGCTGTGTAGGTTCTGCACCTGTGGAGGCGAGAAAGCGATGAAGGTTGAGTGCAGGACTGTCAGTGGACACACCGTCCCTCCCCTCCCACAACATTTATTAACATATTTAACATTTTCACCTACAAGGGGTGTCCTGTGACATTTATAATTTTTTTTTTTTTTTAAAAAGCAGTCATACGGCATGTCATCTGAAGCAAAGATATGTATAAGGGAGATGAGGTGTGTGACCTGGTGCAGGGCTCCAGCAGGGACAAGGACCGAGTCTCCCAGGAACTGGACGATGGTGCTGCCCTGTATGCCGTGCTCCTCGAGCAGACGCTGCCTCTGCTTGCGGCTAAGGTACCAGCCCGGCTCCCTGACTGGATCGTGCTCTGGCGGGATCTCCACACCCTGCTCTTTAGAGATCTGCAAACCATAAAACATGATACTGGGTCAGAACCCGTGGCCCCGTTCACACCTGGTATTAACATCCGTCTCGAGTGCTCCGATCACGAGTGGACAGTGAGACGCGTAGCCGTTCACACCTGGCACTGAAATGCGTCTCCTGCGACCGCTTGCTTTCGGATTCCGTACATCGTTTCGCCAGGAAAAGGGGTGAAGGGGTGTCGCGCACGTTTATTACATCAGCCTTCCACTGCGCGTATTTTCAGGCAGAAACGTCCCACGGATCCTATTTTATCTACCTTTATGGACCATTTCAACCATTTTGTTCTTGTGCTCTGCTAACGTAACTTGAACGGGAGACGAGACACCAAAAGAAGCTGCGAACAGCAGATGATTTCGTCTCTACTGTTATAGCATCGTCTTTATCCGTTACCTTCATGGTGGAGAGCTCTGCCGCTCAGCACGGTTTCCGCACCGTCTCACAACGATTGATGCGTTTTGATTCGCCTTCACACTACATATGTGATGTGATGTCATATGCGTCCCAGACCACCTCAACATCTTGGAGACACATTTGACCCTGTTCACACCTGTACTTGACCAGTGTTGATCAGTTATGATCCCATCACCCGGGACGCATGCTAATGCCAGGTGTGAACAGGGCCTGTGTTGAGAGGTGACAGTAAATTAAATGAAGTAAAGGTTTTTGACCGCAACGTTGATGATGAATATTGGATTTTACTGACTCTGGTGTATTAAAGGTCATTGGACAACGTGTCTAGACATATCATAGCCTTGACTGCATAGTGTGCTTGCATATTGATTGACTATTTTGTTTGTTTTTTACTTCGTAGCAAATAAACAAATCACAGATATGACACGAAACTGTTTTTGTTTAATATCTGAACATTCCGGCTTCGTGAAACTTACCTCAAACTAATTAAATTATTTTTAATATTAATGTTCTTTGGGGTTTTTTTCCCCAATCAAGTAGAGGGAAAAAAATATGGAATCATTCAATGTTGAGGAAAAAAAAAAAAATCACAATTAGTACTTTGTTGCTCCTTCCTGCAGAAAAGCCTTAACACTAAGATGTCTTCATCATCGCCAAACCTATTTTCTATCGATGGAATGAGAAAAGTGTCCAAAATTTCAGTGTACACCTCTGGTACCTTTAATTCACATGAAACCCCATATCATAAACGAGTGGGGAAATCTGATTGTTTTCTTCAGGCAGTCATCTTTATACGTTTCATTAAAACGGCACCAGACGAAAGTTCCGGCATCATCTCCTTGGCCAGTGCAGATTCGTGATTCATCACTGAATGTCTCTTTCATCCAAATCATCCACACTCCCATGATTGCTTCACTTTAGCCCACTGTAACCTAGTTTTCCTTTTATAACCTTCCCATTTTGTTTATACTTGCACCAGATTGTAGACACAGCTGACTGGGAACAACCGAAATCTTTTGTGTTGGATTTCCTTCTTCAAGGAGTTTTATAATCCTTTCCGTTGTTTCAATTGGCGACTCTCTCGTTGCGCTCTTTTCAGCTCTGTAAACACTCTCTCTTTTAACTGCAGATTGTTGAGCATTTTTAGACTTGTGCTGGTGTGGTTTAGAAATGCAAATTACTCGGTGATTCCATCATTTTTTTTCCTCTACCTGATCTGGGAAAAAAAATGCCATTAATTAAACTAATTTCCTTTAACTTGTTTGAGGTATGTTTCACAAAACCAGAATGTTCAACTATTAAACAAAAATTGTTTTGTGTCATATCTGTGATTTTGTTTATTTGCTACGAAGTAAAAAACAAAAAACAAACAAAAAAAACGCCGGGTGAATGCCATCATTTTTGCCAGGGGATTTATAAAGCCTAAAATGTATTTTCCTAACTCAGGAAAGGACATGACCTTCACATTCTTTTATATATCATGTTAACATTTTTACCCTCACTGTTCTCTCATATTGGTTGTAGCATGCTTTATTCACTCTTATAAAAAAAAAAATCCACATCTAATAGATACAAAAAAACCATTGCGTAGCCAGTCAGCTAATGAATACTGTTGGTGAATGCCAGACAACCAGTCCTACAATAAAATGCGCACGCTGTGAAGTAGTTTAGATTCCCATTTGCCCTGTAATTGCTGCATGTAAAGGCAAGGGCAAACTGACAAGAGCTCTGAGAATCGTTCCGTTAACCCTTCGTTAACAGTCTTCAGCGTGACGGCATCCGACCAAGAGCCACGAGAACAGAGCAGGCGGTTTAAAGGAAGGAAGGTAATTAAATGTACCCTATAAAACTTCCCCTAGGAGGAATGCAGGGTTTTATAAGGACATCCACTAACACAACACAAGACAGATGGAGATAACAAGGTAGGGAGAGCATGAGAAAGAGACAGACAGAGAAAGCTGCACTGTTGATGTGATACGCCATGGAAGTGAAAAGGACGTAAAGCAGTAACCTTGTGCAGAAATTCTTGAACTTTCTCCACGTCTCTGCTCGCATAGACGTGCCATAAGGCTCCAGGAGTCTCACTCGAGTCCTTTAATCTCTTCTTCACATTGTCATCTAGATCCTCTTCCTCCAGCCTCTTCAGCACTCCTGAGCACAAACACATGAATATATTTACTCACACACACACACAGCGTATTACACGGTCAGCTTAATGTACAACAAAGATGGGCAATAGCTTTGGCGTCCTGCTTTGAAGAGGTGGTAATGTTTAAAAATTTATTCTGATGAGGCGAGTGGGCGTCAGCTTTTCTAATGCATTTCCCTCTGTACTAGGCCCAGGAGACAGAGCGCTATAAATGGAGCCTGGCCAGAATGGGACGGGAAGGTGGGAGAAAAAGAAGGAATGAAGCAGCTAAGTAAAGTTTTCTTGACAGGAGACAGGGCACAGCTGAGGCACAGTGCCAGACCTGAGTTCTGCCAAGACACAAAGGAAGGTAGGTGTGGGCTTGAAACGCTGTGAGGCGTGGGCCTGGCTCTTGCCAAGTCTGCAGTAATCCTTCAGTTTTCTAAAAGGAACTTTCTGCACAATTCATCCTGAAAACAACAGCTGTAGGCATTAGCCCTCGTTCACGTAAAGTCAATCTCTGCGCCTGCTCTGCGCTGGGAGGATGAAATCGGGCAGCGTTTCAGCCATGGACATGTGGAGCTTTACACCGCGTTCTGTGGAATGTGTCTGGAGAGAGCGCGCTCTCAGCGTCTGTTCACTCGAACGACGGCCTTAGCCATGTGATAGCTGGGAAAGGCTCCTGCAACCCGTCCAGATGCTCATAACCGCCAGCCAAGCAACACTGTATTGTTTCCAGAATTCCTTAACGTCCGTACCAACGTGTGTTTCCAAGCTCTGTGACACAGAGAAGAGCCGAGGAGAAAACAAGCCCGTTTTGGTCCCAAAAAGGGAGAAAAATAAAAAGCAGTGGACTGATTTTTCCCCTCTCTTACTGGCTCTCCTTGTGAAAATGAAGGCTGACCTATTTCAGGCCGTTCTGTTAAAAAGGGAAGGACAGAGGTAGTAGAAAGACTCGCCTGTTTTGGAGAGGACTCCGTTCCCTTTGGCCACTCCGACGTAAACGAGCACGCTGACGACGTCGGACACTTCCATGTGCAGGTTGGCTGTGCCAAAGTCCTGCTCCTGAGATGATGCCACACCTAAAGAAAAACAGAAATACACGCTCACTTAGGGTGTTTTCACACTCGAGCCCTCTTTAAAAGAACCGAACCCAGACCCCTTAAAGTGGACCGAGAGGTGCACTGAGTGAAAAAGGACCCATACGTCATCTCTCAGTCACGAGCTAGGAGTCATGTTAAATAATGACAGGAGTCGCTGTAATCTGTTCTACACAGATTGTTGAGAGATATTTGAGAGATGACTAGTATGCAAGTACAAATTCTTAAATCGTAGTGCATAGATGCGCATAGATGATGTAGATATAAATATATCAATACGTAACGCAGCTCAGCTAGGTCTGTAAGCTAGTGCAGGGAGCATATGACGAGTTTCATTCTACAGAGTTATTTTCACAGATTTATAGTTTACAGTTAATGCATGATTATAAGTGGTTTTGTTCATGTGCCTTAACTTTGAGCGTTCATGAGCAGTAGTATTTTCAAATCAGTAAATGGATGTGAGAGAAGGGAAGCTACAAGGAGAGAACTGCAGTACCGTATGCGCAACAGAGACGAGGGCCTAGGTCAGGTCGCACAAAGAATGAGGGGAGATGGGAGGCCAAGTTCAAATTCCCCTCTGGGTCTGAATACTCAGGCAGAGGGAGGTTCTTCATCAGATCATCATACCTACACACACATACACACAGCCACTTAACACTCTCCAGGAAAGAAAAAAACTCCAAAAACAATAAACACTTCAACATGACAGCTGTAATGTACCTAGAAGGCATTAGAGCCATAAACTCTTCTCCTGAGGGCCAGTCTTTTAGCCTGTACACAATCGCCTCGCCATCTCTGGATTTGGGCCGTTCTGAAGTAGAGAAAGAGATATAGAGGAACGAATAAAGACAGAAAGGGTTGGTGTCAGGAGAACACATCTGGAGATTCTGATTACAAATACCAGTTCTTTTCAGGACTACTCACTGGTCAGGTCCTCAAAGCCGTCCCAGAACTCTTTGATGCCCGAGTTGGACACCACTCCATCCTTGCAGTTCAGCAGATCCCCCTGGTGGTCGGCGAACTCCTGGCTGAAAGCTTCAGCCTTCCACAGGCTGGCGTTGAGCTTCCTGTGAACCCCTGAGACGAGTACAGGCTGGAAAAACACCACAGAGGAAATGGGCCTTTAATGACAGCCAGGATCACAGCAACTCTCAGACCGTTCCCTTTTCACACAGTGGAAAATATGTAGCCTGGAGGAAGGGGAAAAACCTTAACTACTACAATATGTAATACATCAGCAACCAGCACACTTTTGTTTTATCTGCAAATGCCTCAGCACTCCTATATGTGTGCAACGCCCCTGCTTTCAGAGGCAGGATCAAACGCTGACACAGGCATCTTTACCGAACAAGGTATAATAAACACCTCCACGTGCCTCCTTGATGCACGGCCCTGCGGCCTTCTCAGACAACACCACGCACAGCTGGCTGTCGCTCTAAAACATGCACGGTCCACCAGAAGAGGCGTGTTTTTATTAATGTTGTATGCTTCCTTTGGAGCTGTATACTCGTGGCGCCAAGAGCAGGAGCTCTGTAAAAGCCATTTTGACTCGGGGAACAGATTAAAACAGTAGCACCTCCCCACCAGGGGGAGCTGAAGACCTGCACCAGCGCACTACTGAAAGCTAGAAGAGGAAAAGAGCATGTACTGTATAAACAACCTTCATACTTTGCTCTTGCCTTCTTTGTTTCACAGACATACCTTGCTATTTTCTGATGTGCATGGTAAACGCTGAGTGGTTTGCAGCAGCGTGACTAACCTGTCCCTGCTTCCAGCACTCTCGGAACAGTTTCCAGTTGTTGCTGTTGCGGTGGTCTTTGAGCCAGAGCAGTCTACGATCATACAACCAGCAATGGGGGATGTCTGCATGCTGCTCAGGCACGTCCTCAGCTTGTTTCCTCCTCTCGGCCCTGGCCTCTTCCTGGGGTTTAGCCTTTGGGCTCTGCTTAGTGTTGCGGTCCGCCGGTATCTTATTCTCCACCACTGAAGCGATGATGTCATCCAGGATGTTAGGCATAGTGCGACCACTTTTCCCAGTCTGAGCAGGGGCACATGTGAAACAGAGAAGGATGTACTATTATTATTATTATTATTATATTATTAATAATAATATTATTATTGTTGTCTTTTACAAAGACCACTTTGTATAAATATGGGCATGTGATGGTCAGAAGGCACAATTTGACAGAAATATACAATAGAAAAGCTGTCCCAGTCAAGAAACAAACACCGTAGTCGTAACTGCCAGACATTCAAGTTGAAATTGAAACAGAAGTCATGGTTTCCCTTGTGTTCATTTATCTGCTGTTGAATGACTAATCCAACTGACATCCTTTACTCAAACTACTTATTTGACACAGAAACACTAGCTATCTGCATGCTAAAATCGTGAATTTCCTGTTTATGTCGGCACGTGTTACTGACTGGCTGCAGTCGGTGAAATATGTTTCTCTGTATGAATGAGTTTAGATTTTATGATCACATCACAGTAAACTCCTCTCAGCCTACGCTGTGTGTATTGTGCGATTGTATGTGTTGCGAGACCTGTGAGGCGGTGGAGTAGACCGGGGCGAAGGCGATGCCGGCGTCTGTGGAGCCCAAGCGCAGTTTTCCGGCCGTGGTGGTGAGCAGGTCTCGCAGTGTGGAGCCTTGCTCTGTGCTGTTGGCCACCAGAGATGAAGCTTTACAGTGCAACGTTTCCAGAGCGTCTGTGCTCTCTTCCTTCACCTTCCCTACAGCTGACTCCTTATTCTCTGCAGGATGAGACACCGTGCAGGCACGTTAACAACACCGAAGAACGTATTTTGAAACGTGTACAGTATATTCATCATAGAGGGAAAAAAAAAAAAGAAATCTGACATGCATGTTCATTCACAATGGATGAGGTGTTGAAAAGGAGAACACTGTGTGCTGCATAGTTTGTGCTTTACTTTGTATAACACATGCCTAAACTCATGAATGGACTTACTAATTACCTGACACATTAAATCAAGCAATGAGAGAAAATGTGCAGTGCATTTAGTGCCAGAACCGTGACTGAGAGCCTGTCATTGGTATAATAACCGATGAAACGTGACCCAGTTCAGTTCTGAACAGGCACTCCAAGTAGAAATCAGTAAATGAGCTGCTTTGTGCAGTTCAAGACAATGACCAAAGCCCACATATCCGACATTCATCTAACTGGTGTTCCATTTTAGAGTAGCCTGCCAGTGTAGCATGTAAAGCCAACCGGATAAACATCTGGATAGGTGAGCTATGTATACCGCTAAATATGAGGCTTGTGGAATTCTGGCATGCGTACACTCACTCACAATAAGAAATGTGACTGGTCTAGGACACGTATATTTCCTAATTATGACTCTCTCATTTTGTTTCACCCTCTCTTTGCTCACCTTTCTTCTCTTCCCGGGATTTCTGCTCGGCCAAGTCGGCCAGAAAGTGCAGTGGTGACTGAGACTCTGGTGGCGTGAGCTTGCTATCAGTGCTGGTGTCACTGGCTGGGCTACTGCCCCCGTTCGCCTCCACCTTCGGTCCCAAGTTGTGCTGACCGGCCTCAGGCTTGCACAGGGAAAGCTTGTTGCTGTGGTTCAGCACGTTCTGGAGGACCTGCGGAAGGACAACGTATGGAGGGTCAGAGAAGAAAAAGGGAAAACAAAAAAAAAACAGATGATATTTCAGCACTGATGAGCTGTTGAGGTGGAACAGGACTGCAAGTGCAGGTTTCTTGATAGGATACAGACCTGAGAAACGCCGTTAGTGCATGGGAGCTTGTTGAGGATGTTCTGCTTGTTGGCACAGGCGCAGTGCGCTTTGATGCCAAACTTCTCCCTGAGCATGTGCATGGCATTTACCAGGTCCGTCAAGACTGCAACGCAACACAAAAAGTCTCTTCATGTCACTTTTCACATACAGAAGATGTGTATACAAGCAGTGAATTCCTGAAAAGAAGGAGGATGGGCAAAGGGAAGGTCCGTGGGACGTGGTTCTGTTTTGCTGAATTCAGCATGTGCCTACACATCGAGAGCATTGAACTATGCTATCTCGGCACTCTGCCAAGTATGCCTCGAGCCCCACAACAGCCCTTTGTTCCAGACTCGCAGGGTGCCCACTATGCGCAAGGGCATGTGTTTCTACGGTTTTTCACTCTGGGAAGAGGGAAATTCATGGGGAACCAGACTGTGGTCAGGACATGAGTGTGTTACTCTGGCTAGGTAATACAGAGCTTAGTTGATTTAAGGTTATTTTTTTTTTTACATTTATGGCATTTTGGCAGACACCCTTATCCAGAGCGAGTTACATTTATCTCATTTATACAGCTGAGCCATTCAGGGTTAAGGGCCTTTCCCAGAGCCTTTAAGCACTGAGCCACCACTGCCCCACAGGCTATCTATCAGAATAATTTATTTTTTTTTTACTCTCTCCTTTCTCTCTCGTATTTTCCAAATGAGGAAATGTTCTGACAACAGGAGTGTGTTCTGTGTGACTCCGTACCTGTTCCTGGAATAATCTGCGTTGGCATCAAGTGCTTGTGATCGTGCGGCTGTCCCTTGACGCACTTCAGCCAGGCATACAGTTCTTTGTCTGTGGAACAATAAAAGTAACGTTACTCACAAGAGGGAAATTGCGATAGCTTTCTACTCATAAAAAAAACAACAACAACCACCCAGACACATGCAACAATTCAATGAAAACAGTACAGAACAAATTGTCTCTCCAGCTTACAGTGGAGTGGAGGAGCCGTGGCATTTATAGCTCTAATTAATACAAAGTGGAACATGACTCAGCAGAAATGATGTCAGGACTTGAAGAAACCAATCGGTAAGTGCTTTTGATGGAAGTGACTCAAAGTACTGCAGAGACAAACAAGTCTGGGAATGGGATTGGGGCAGACGATGATTTGCGTGCAAAGATTTTTGTCAGTCTGGCTGTTTACATGTACTGTAAACTCTGCTACCTGTTTTAATGTTAGGTGTAACCTAAACTAAATATACGAGCGTGTAAGAAGTGGCATCATGAGATTAGTTCAGCATTTTAGCCGAGTCTCCTGAAAACGTCCTCGTTAAACAGAAGGTAAGACGATAAACTGCCCAGACTCGGCGGGAAAGTGCACCATCTGCCCTGGCTCGTTCACAGCAGGCACGGTGTAGAGGCGGTGGTGTGGTTGGGTGTGTGACCCTCACAGAGCTCAACTGAATATCAAAACAAAATCTGACCTTTGGAGTTCTTCTTCTCCTTCGCCTTGTAGCAGTCCAAGCACACCACAAATCCACATTTCTGGCACACCCAGTGAATGTTGAACAATGTGGCCTCGCATGCGTCGCAGCTCTCACGCACCCCCCTCACCGCCCGTTTCCAGGCTATCTTGGCTGAGAGGCAAAGCAAACAGAGTCTGGATAAAATGGATGTTCATGGAGCAGATTGCTAGAATGTTCTCTCTCTCTCTCTCTCTCTCTCTCTCTCGCTGTTAAAAACAACAGTCCGACAGATGGGATAATTTCATATTCCTCAGTCAGCAGACAAAGGCTACAATATGTGTAATTTTGTAACAAGACTGTTTCTGGGCCACATTTTCTGACATTTAAAATGATAAATCAAGTTAGCCTTGAAAATATATTTCAACATATTTATTAAACGCTCAAAGCCGTACCAAAGAAAGGAGAAAATCTGATATGTGAAGGTACCATCTTTCTTTATCCATGTGGCTGCAGTCTTCTCGCTCATGACCAGCTGGCAGAACTTGTCTCCGATGTAGCTAAGAATATATTTGGAGGTTTCCACGTCCAGATAGTTCTCTTCGTATGCATCCGGAGCCCAGAGACTCAAGGCCTCCTCGTCGTGCTGGTCAGGGGATGAGAAGCCATCGATCCGGATAACTCCGTTCTTACTGTATGACAGGCTACAGGAAAAGTGACGGGGGGGATGAGAGGGGCGCGTGAATGGACGAAATAGAACGTGGAAGACAATGACGAACGAGCTAGAGAACAGTTCTTTTCCTTCTCTGAGAACAGAAGTGAATGTTAACATAATGAAAGAGTACAGTGTGTGTGTGTGAGAGAGAGAGAGAGAGAGTAAGAAATGGAAAGAAAAGCTCTTTTAAGCAGGCCCCAAAACCACATTTTCCCTAACCCTGCTTAATCTGCACAAGTTTTAATATCCACGCCAGTACAGTTTATGAAAAGAATCGAGTGGTCATCTGGATGAAATTGCCCAAATCTGCAGTGATGTCAGTATGACAACATGGGCAGGTCTGGCACTGCCTGTGATTAAGCACGAGAAACTCTTATTTGGCAGAGCTCCTGTCCTCTCAGACTTCTAATAGAGGATTACAGATGGCCAGTAAACAGCACAGGAATGAAAAAACGAATATATTTAGAATATGGAGGACGAGTCGTCCAACCTAGGGTAACCCGTGTAACTGGAGCCGTACCTCAGCTGGAGCTTGAGTGTACAAGAGCACTAGATTTGACTTTTGATGCCTGGATTCCCTTGATATGACAGGCGGTCTCAGTCATGACTAGTAGCTCATAATATCAGTATGTAGCCCAAATGAAGTGGTGTTTTCTGTTGATGCGGCCAGATAAGCCAGGTTACTATTTTCGAGTGAAATTCACAACCACTCAACATTACCAATAATACCTTATGTGCAAATTTACTTTTGTAAAGGTATCACTGAACTTGAAAGTAAATGGTACCATCTTCGTTGCGTGTTGGTGTCAGTGACTGTCTTACCGGCGGAAGTAGTAGAAGCGGCAGAAGACGGGCGAGTGGGTGGGCTCTTCTCCTTTCTTGGTGCGGATCGAGCGGCACTCGCGGCATTTCTGCAGGTTGGGGCCGATCTCCGAGCATGAATCGTCCTGCAGGAAGGACTCGCCTGTCTGCTTCAGCTTCTTCACTTTCCTCCAGTCTTTCAGCACTGAGCGAGGAATGCCGTCTGAACACACACGTACACACACAAACACACACACATACACAAAGTGCAAATATATTAAGAGAGTTCTTTATGTATATTTTGCAGGAAAAAAAAAAAAATACATTATTGCGCAAATAGTGACGTTACTGTGCTAGGCAAGGAAGTGAGTAAAAACTTTCCAACCATTTCTCATGAGAAAACACATTCAATTTTAGTAAATCCCACTAAACAAATATTAACACTTCCCACAATCATGCTAAACATTCTTATCGTGTTTTGTTATAGGGATGTGCTTTATGAAAACAAACAAACGAAACGTTAGTGCGATGGTATGAGTATCTATGTTTTCACCATTTACTCACACCCAGGTGACTCTACTGGCTCAGTGTTATGACTACAGCTATGACTACAGCTATGAAACATGACAATTCAGAGTGACCGTGTGTATTAGACCATATATTGAGTTACAAAGGGGCTCCTCTCAACATGTAACAATAATATGAGGGGCCTGCTAAAATCTCTCCGGTTAGAAGAGCACTTAACATGCCTTGGCAAGATATATTTCACATAAAAGTTGAACATTCCTATAGCAGCTTTGAAACCTCCACAGCTGCAGTCCAGATGTGAGCACACCCCCACTCCTACACTCACAGTCCCCATCTATTTCTGACATACAATATCTTTCTCTTTAGGAATCAATAACGCCATTAAGAAGATCATATGTAGGGTGTCGAAGACATTTAAAAAGCTATTTTTATATAATAAAACCATTTTTTTTTAGAATAATTTTGATCAATCTATCAAGTAATTACAATTAAAAAAAAATTTGACTATTTATAAATAAATACGCAAGAAAGGTATGTATTGTAATTTATGCACTGAAATGGATCGTTCTATCTAGTATTCTACACCTATGCAGATCCTATACTCCAGACGCTATATGTATTTTACTATGCATATTATTTTATTGAGTTAGAACCTGGAATTTTGAATGAATTTTCATAGTTGTCTTAATCTATTTTGTTGACTAATCATTGCAGCCTGGCTGTAACGTATGGCAAGGTTTGTTATGTTGAGCTGAAGAGCCAAGATCTGTGGTGTTCTTAAAATGTATGTGTTATTAAAAGCCTATACTCAAAGGATAAAAACTTACTGCTGCTGGCCAGTTTGAGTTTGGTTTTCTCCTTGGCGCTTCTGAAAATGCCGTTGGGCTTGACATCGTCCTCATCCTTGTCATTTTCCCCTTTCTTCTTTTGCATGTCATTCTGCTTCTTCTTGTAGGTGGGCTTAGGCTGCCTCTTTGCCCTCTGCTCATGCTTGCTGTCACTGCCATCTGAGTCATCGCCGCTGTCCGAGCATGACTCGTGTGGCCGCTTGGAGGGACCTCGTCGCGGCTTCCTGTCCTCCTGGCTCATTTTATCCTCTAAGCATTTGCCATCTTTGCCTATCTCCACGTCGCTGGAGGTGGACGCAACTAGGTTGACCGTACATGGCTTAATGATCTCAGAGACAGCACTGGACGCCTTCTCCACCTTATTAGTGTTGCGATCTTCCTCTGAGTGGCGAGTGAGCCATGCTTTCTTCAGTTTGTGGTAGTTGGGCTGGTTCATCTGTGATGGCTGACCATTGGGTAGAGGGCTGGCTTTGCTGGTTGGGTTGCCTGGCGAGGCACGATCCTGGATGGTGATGGTGGGTGATTCCTGAGAGGATCGACTGCTGCTTTCACTCTCTGAGGCACTGCTTGAGCCGCGGGACTGGGCGGCAGCCAGGGCGGCTTTGTGCTTCTTCAGGTGGATGAAGTTCCCAGAGTAGGGCTGTGGAACTGGGGCCAAACCAGGCTGAGGCAGCTGGCCACTGGGGGAGGCTGTCCTGGCATTGCACTCCTGCAGCTCAGGGCCGGTGGGAGTCCTGCATTTGGGTACAGGGCCTTCCAGTCTGTTAATGTTACTGCTGCTTGGAGTGGCTGAGGTGGGATAATGTAGCTCAGCTGTGCCTCGACTCAGCACATTGTATGTGGAAGCAGCAGAGGCAGAAGTGGTTACATCAGTACTGCTATTGCACACAGAGTTAACAACGGCTACCGCAGAGCTGGGAAAGCTGCCCTGGGAGACTCGGACAAAGTTCTTTTTGTACTGCAAAAAAATATCCTCCCTATTTGTGTTCTGCTGGATAACTCTGCCAGGTTCTCTGGTCTCAGCCAGTTTGGTGCAGTCCAGTTGGTTTTTGCCTGTATGTGGCCTATTGCCAGACGTCTCCTTGGCGCCAGACTTGGAGCCCGGTGAGCAGTCATACTTAATGCAGGTTCTAGAGCGAACAATAACAGAGGCTGTGGCTGCCTGTGGCTTCCCTTGACTTTTGTCTGAGTGCCACTGAGCCACTTTATCGTGGCTCTGTGAGTCAGAGCTGGGCCTCCATGGCTCACTGGAGCCCAGCTCTACATTGCTCTTCACCTCCCTGAGCTCCGGCAGCAGAGTGGGGGGCTTCTGTTGCTCTGACACCTTCCCAGCCACACTGACCGGCTGAATGGGGGTGAGCGTGGGCGGCGAGAGGCGACCGTAGCCAGCCTCCTTGCGGTCCAGTGTTTGCTGGGTGGGTGGGTGAAAGACAGGTGCCCTGTGCAGGGCAGGCATGCTCCTGAGTTGGTTTGAGGGTGAAATAGCTGGACTGCGGCGTTCGCTGGCTGCCGCTGGGGTACTGAGTGGATTCAGGGCCACCTGCTGACTGAGCTGCTCGCTGATCTTCCCCACCAGGCCCTCACTCTCTGGCTGGTGCTTGATAAGCGGGGGAGGCTTGGACAGGGACTTGGCGCTGCCTCCGCCACTGGTGTAGGAGCCCAGAGGCAGGGGACTCGAGAGAGAAAGGGAGTTGAGCTCTTTGGAGGGGTAGAGACGGGGTGGCTCATTCACCACGCTGTTGGACAGGGTCGTGAAATAGTTGCTCTGCGGCAGTGACTGAGCAGCAGAGTGCTTGTACTTGTAAAGATCAGACGGCGAATGTTCATTCTCCTTGGGTGGTCCATTAATGGGGAGGGAGGAAATGCGGGCATAGGGCTCATGCTCTGGCTCTCCTGACCGGATCTTGGCAGTAAAGGGGGCCACCTCAATGCTCTCCTGTAGGATGCGGCGGTTCTCCTCCTTGTACTTAACGGTCCGGTCTGACGTGTCCAGTGGCAGGCGGGGAGGCTGCGTCTGCTGCTTCATGTGAGATGAATCCATGTAGAGGCGCTGCAACTCTTTGCTGTTGGGTGTCCGGCTTCGGTCTGGCTCCTGCTTCAGGTGTGCTGTTACCAGGCCACGCATGGGATCCACAAAAACTTTACTCTCCAGTTCCCTGATGAGAGAGGGAAAGAAGTAATAGGGAATTTTGATGCTTTTATCAAAAATAAGTTAAACAGTACAACAAATGCCATAGGATCCACTGATGTCCAATCCAGTGTGTATTCCTGCCTTTCATTCAGTGTTCTCGGAAGTCCGTTTTTCATGCTTTTTCAGAGTATTGTTTAAAAGAAATGTCAAATTCAGGAGATAAATATTGTTTATCTGATTTCAAACGCGCATCACATTTCATGAAAATCTTGGTTCTGCAACAGAAGAGCCTTGCCATTTCTTAGACTGATATAATACAGGCCACTTTCCTAAATTTCAACATAGCCTGTTTCATACTTCCATTCAATCTAAATCTAGACCATATCATTACCGTTACCACTGCCAACATAGTTGACAAGCAGGCCATGCAGAGACAGCTCAGTTAAAAGAGCAAAACATGCTTCAAATAAAAGCAGCTGGTGACTCAGTCAGAGCCTGAGAACAGAGCAGGAACTGAACTGGCCTCTGTGTTAGTGTCTATACTACATCATACCTTACCAAGTACACTGTGGAAGCAGATTAGAGTCAGGCAATGTGGCTTTAGAAAACTAAACACAGCTACTCGTTTATACTGAAACAATTCAGTTATGAGCATGGTTGCCAAATGAGTACAAATTTGTTTCATTCCAGGTCACAAGGTATTTTAACAGACAGAGCTTTGCGTGTGTGTATTCACCCTTTGTGGAGATCTGCAGATGTTTTTGAGAGTGGAGGGCTGGAGTGTGAGGAGATTTTAAGGGGCCTGTGGGGGTCAGCGCTGGCTGGTCTACCTGGGACATGACTCAGAATCCCAAGGCTGTCTGCTGAGGTCACAGGGGTGGGCTGATGGAGCCAAGGGCTGGAGGTGTTCTGTAACACACACACACACACAGATGAAGACATATACATTCATCTCGGTAGCATCAGGGTGTGACTGTAAGCACAACTGACTTATTATTACTGATTTCATCTCTTATTCCTGCTTATTTGTCTCACAGTTTGAGTCATAAAACAAAGCTGGTGCACCACTAAAACTTTCTAAATGAAAAGGGACTAGATTAATGGTACTTATAACAGACTCTAGTACTCTCAGTATCTCTTTTTATACAGCACACTATGTAGAAAAAGATCTCTCCCATTCAGTAACCTACCTGAATACACATTGATTTAAAAAAAAAAAAAGAATTATAATAATGTCCTGTGATATCCTTACCCTTGGTAGGCTACCGTCTGAATTCACAGCATTCTCTGGATGCACCCACTTTGACCCAGGCAGGCTAAGTCCAGGTGGATAGGAGTGCTGCGTGCCATTATGATACTGCCAGATGATGGGATATAGGCCCAGCTGGTTGTAGCTGGCACCACCGTGCGTCTGGGTCAGCAGCTGAGGGGGCGGTTGTTGTTGCAGAAACTGCTGTTGCTGGTGTGGGTGGTGGTGAGCTAGCGCCAGATGACTGAGTCCACTTGAGTCGAGGCGAGGGTGACCACCCAGAAGGGAGGTCGGTGGCATGGCAGGCAACACGGTGGGGAGCAAGGGGTGGTGCACCGAGGGGTGTGGGCTGAGGGAAGAGGCGGGCAATAGGTGGGAGTGGTGGTGTGAACTGGGTGTCAGGCAAGTAGCATGGGAGGAGCTGTGGAGTGGATGGAGGTGGGGAGGAAGGTAAGTAACATGGTTGGTCTCGGCCTCCGGCCGCACCAGTGCCGGGTCACGATACACTGTGAAGTGCTCATTTTTGTCGACGATGAGAGGGCTCTTGGTGGACTCAGAGGGAGTAGTGCGAGCAGGAACAGGCTTGAAGCTGGAGCGTGGGGTTTCTGTGTCTGGCTTGGCTGCCAACCGGCCAACAGAGGATGGAGGGTTGTCGGTGTGTCGTCCTTTGTGTTTGGTCACTTCAGGGGAAGTGTTTGGTTTAGGCTTCATGGCCTCCAGGACACTGTGGGTTTTTGACTTCATGGCGTCAGGTGAGGGATTGCACTTGGGCTTAAATGTATCAGGTGAAGGGTTGGACTTGGATTTGGCCACGTCTGGTGATGAGCTAAGTTTCTGTGGCTTTCGCACGTCTTCAGCGAGTGAGGCGTTCTTGATGCAAGGCATGATTGAAGGGTACTGCTGCTGTACTTTCTCCCTTTCCCTTTCTGCCACAGCGGCTGACTCGCTTACTGAAGCCACAGGTCGAATCACCTCAGAGTGGGCAAACTCAATCTTGCTACCCAAACTCTGGCCTCGCTGCTGCTGCAGCTCACCCTCTGGCTTCCTGCATTCAGAGGCTGAGGGGTTTAGCACCAAATGTCTGGCTTCAGGGACATAGGTTTCACGTTTCTGAGAGGCCAAAAGGGCAGACACAGCCTCTGAGTTCTCTCTGGTGGCGGGGTGGGAGCCGGAGTCCTCTGTGATGTCAATCACACACTTTGGTGTGTGTGTTCTAGGTGCCCCTGTGCTATAATGGTCCTTGGGCAGAGTTTTCACAGTGCTTTTTATTTCCACAATGCACCCCTGAACCTCAGCAGGACCCAAGCTCTGAGGCTGTGCACAGGGGCTGGGAGGGGGCAGTGGGGAAGGCTGCACCGGGGACCTCCTCCCCACTGTTTGTTCAGTCTTGGCAGAGGGAACCACTTCTATGGCTGTCGGTTTGACAATCTTATCCACCGTAGATACCTCCTCCCAGGGAGACACCCTGCTATTGGCCTCCGACTCCTCCAGAGCATTGCAGCTATGGGACTTGTCCTCTTCCACGTTGGCTTTTGAAATGCCCTTACTTTTCAGTTCATTTTCAGAGCTTGGCTCTGAGGATGAGTCCAGGAGTCTCTTATTGGAGTTCTCAGAGTCACTGCTCTCTGAAAGATCAGATGCCTCCATCTTTATCCGTTTAAGGCCAGCCTTCTTCTCCTCGTCCTCAGCTTTCCTCCGCTTGCTCACCATCTGTTTTGATTTGTTCCTAGAAACATCTGCAGCACAAGAAATTACATATGAGAGGTCAGCTAGGGCCAAAAACTTTAACATTTCATTTCATTTCATTTCAAAGATGCAAAAAAACAAAAAACCCTCATGCTTTTGAGTGGTTCCAACCAGGGGATGACGTCACAGTGCAATTATTTGTTTGTCAGTGTTTAAATAAATTTTTTGAATAATAGCATAATTAGAAACAGAATAATTAAGTATAAAGGACGGGTTAGTGAAGAGTCTGTTCTGGCTACAGCCGGAACAGAGACAGTACAGTAGTGGAACAATGCAGTAGGACGTTACCTCCTCTTCCACCTCCAGAGTCCATCTTTTCCTCTTTGATCTTCTCGTCATCGGGGATGCTGCTGTCTGATCCCTTCCTACGTGATGACCGGGACCCACGTTGTTGCCCTGGTGATGACTGCAGCTGCTGCTGGTGCTGCTGGGATACCTGCTGCTGAGCATGCTGGGACTGTTGCTGCTGGGCCTGCGGACCCTGCTTGCTGGCGGTGCCTGATGAGTTCATCACCGGTCTGGGACTATTGGCCTGGGCACGTGTGTAATGACCCTGTGAGCAATCCGCAGACAAGTAGACACACACAAAGACACCAATGATGGTGGACGTCAACCATGAGGAGGTCTGCATTGGGCTTAAATTTGGCATGTGTTTCTTTTTTCCAAGGACTGGGTGCAAAATCCACCACAACCACTAGCACCACTAATATAAAATACCAAAACTTCACAAGAAATGTAAGGAAAGAAAAGGGAACTCCATTTCAACACATTCTGGTCTGTCAACAACTGCACTACAGACAGTCTATCAAAAAATGGAGTCACAGCACTAGCCTGAAAAGGAGAGTTCCTATGGCTTTTCTCTGCTCCATAGTTTCATAGACTCTGCCACAAATGCACTCATTCATGCTAGAAAAACTGGCACGTAGTTATTGCTGAACTACAACTAAAAACAGTACAAGTGGGATACGCAGAGGCTAGCCAGAACAGTACTACGTCTACAGAATTACACAGGGATATGCAGATTCTACATAAAACAACTCTAAATCTATTGAGAGAGAGGGGTGGGTAGGGGGAGGAGGGCGCGGCCCGGTACCTGAGTGCTTCCTGTGTTGCCACTTGGTCTCCCTCCTGTGGTCTGCTTGCATATCCCCAATTTATGTTTTTCACAAAGAAACAAAAGAGAAGAGAACAAAACAGAAAAAATAAAACAAAACAAAATGGAACAGAGACGTCTTGTTAATAATAACGGGGCCAGTGATACTACAAGGCTCTAGACTTTTATTCTTGAAATGAAAAAAAAAACAAGACTTCTAAGCACATAGGAACTTTACTTTAAAAGCTAGCTACAAACAGACAAACAGAGCACATGGCCAGCAAATGGCACACAGTGCACAGAGCAAAGCATACACACAAACAAGAAAAAAAAAAATGATGAAAAATGTGAATTAACCATTTCAACACAGAACGTAAAAGAGTTACTAAAGGTAGGAACGCTGAATAACTACTACCAAACAGCACGGCACAAACAGGCAGTGTGTGTATGCGTGTGTGTGTATTTGTATGTGTGTGCTTGCAAGCAGCAATTGCATTACTCACGTGGGCAGTGTTGCTATTCTGGCTAGAGCGTGATCTCCTTCTGGATGTGATGCCTATATTTTCTCCTTTCAGCAAAGAATGGACCACATTGTCCAGAAAGGTCATCTGTACCATAGAGGGATCAACGTTCTGAGGCTCTAGTACCTACAGACAGGAGTGGGAGACAGTCAGGAAACAGGTATGCAGGTTATTAGTAGTATAGACGTGCTTGCAAAGGGCTGGGTTTAATAACGGCGGCAGGTTTAACTGGATGTACCTGGTCATTCATCACAACCATAGTGCGGCTGAAGAGGTCGTGATGAGTAATGATGCCCGTGAACCACTGGGTGGCTGAGTCTTGCCTGTAAACTCGTACGCGGTATCCATTTAAAGAATAGGGACCTGGAAAGATCGGACGGACGGAAGACAGATGAGCAAATGCTGGCGTTAGATCAGAACCGCAGACTCGTTTCACTCCGTATCGGCGGTATTTCTCTTTCTAAGCACAGTAAATATTTCATCGTCTGAGTACACACGGACATATTAACACGTCTTAAGAAAATACTATTAATATGAAAGGCTATTAATACGTTTCCCTGAGGGCTTCAGCACAGTCGTCAAGGCCACACAGACAGCCAACGATTCAAATACTCTGTTTCCCAGGATACACGAGATATACCACCGTGAACTGTACAGCTATGATTAACTGTTTAACAAACCTGAGCTGTCTGGCCTTGAGCCTCTGTCAAAACATCAGATCTAGAAAATGATACCCAGGATGACAGTCGTGATGTAATTTTTTTTGACTTCTATAATATAATATAATATAATATAATAATTTCTGTATTCAGTCCAGTCTCATTATGCTGAAAGAAAAGACGACAGAGGTGGCTTTGGCTAATTAAAGTCCACCTTCTAATCTAACGTGGTGAAAATATAGAGCTTTTTTTCTTTTAAAGCACACAGGAGAACAAAGAAGGGTGCTTTAAGTGTGCTCATTTGGCTGAATGAGACTAGCATTCATAAAACATCCTGTATTATGCTAGTCTCATTAATCTAACCTAATGGGATATTTTTATTAGCTGAATCGGCTCTCGGTGTAAGCGTGACTAAATGGCACACGCCTAACATGGGCTGGTTCAGCTACGTTCATGTAGCACCACTCCTTTTTTTTTTTTTTTTTTTTTTTTTAGCTAGCTAGCTAATGATCGCCGAGTGTATAGCGTCGGCATTAATTCTCATCACTACATAAAAATAACAAGCCGATAAAAGATCACACGCATCTCGTACATCTCCCACCTCACACCCGGGGTATATTTGCTATGAATCTGGCTGAAGTAAGAAAGTGATCAATTATTGTTTTAAGGTATTTTAATAGGAATTACTTCTTAAAGGGCATTTATTACATGTACATTTATGGCATTTGGCTTTGACTTACAATTATCTCATTTTTTTATACAACTGAGCAGATAAGGGCCTTGCTCAAGGGTCCAGCAGTGGCAGCTTGGCAGAGCTGGGATTTGAGATTTGAACTCACGACCTTCCGATCAGAAGTCCAACGTCAAAACCAGTCAAATATATATATATATATATATATATTAAAAAAACATTCACACAAAAATAATTGTACTCTAGCAAAAATATGATTATCAGCCATGTTCATTTTCAAATGACTGATCCCCCTCATATTGATACAAAAAAATTAATATTTCTAAGATTAGATGAGGTCTAATCTTATTTTTATTATGTGTTAACTAATAATGATGGCTGCTTAATGTAAAACGTGGTCAAACACCTTTTAATAATCCAGCTTTGCAGCACTTTAAGCTATAAATGTAGGTTATTTAGCCAGAAGTCTATCAATACTTTAATGCTCGATATCTCAAAAGCTTTCAGACTAAAGCCATGAAACGTTTGCATGATGGCCCGTGCTCTTCTGCCGGAGCCAGGCAGCGGTGTGAGAGCGTGCCAGCCGCGATGAACGCTGGCCTGTTATCTCTCTCCTCGAGTGCCGCAGCTCATTAGGAGTCCAGACTATTTCCTTTTCATTACTGCTCAATAGTGCTGCTTCTGTACCCCAGTCCAAAGCAGCGAACACTGCAGCTCTCCAAGCAGATACATGTACATGTAACCCATGTGCAAACAAAAGTCCAAGTCAAAGTACAGAACCAAACCACACTTTGCACTTTCTGCTCTCTCTCCCTCTCATCACCCCCCCTCCCCCTCCACCCCAATCCTCCACCAAATCCTTTGGCTTGGAGATTCTTTCCATTCTGCCATCCTTTGACAGCTGCCAAGTTGAACAATTATATCTAATTGTTGGCCTGGAATGCTGCTGCTGCGGACCTTGTAAACAAGACCTCATGCCAAAAGCCACCAGAATAGTCTTCTAGCTCAACACACACACACAACACACACACACACACGCACATGTCCTACTATCCTTGTGAGGACCTTCCTTTGACATAATTATTCATGCTAGACTTAAATCTAACCCTAAACATAATCTTAGTAATCTTTCTTTTCCAAAATAAAAGCTGCGAATTGTATACAAGTGTATTCGTGGGAACCAGCAAAATGTCCAAACTGCCAGACATACTGCCAGGGGAAACATGTGGCTCGGTTATTTGTTAGATAGAAAGAAACATATTAAGAAACATAAACATATTTACTCAGCTGTATTCCGTTATAGCGTCTTACCTTGCATAAAAATTTCCTGCACCTTTTGGTCTTTTACCCAGCCTTTCACTTCTTCATGAAGCTGTGGATTGTCCCTGAGAACAGGACTCAAGCTGTCCACTTCATCCTGCACGACACAAGGAACAATAGCACATGTTAGTAATCGACAAAATATCATTTCATGATGGATTTAGAGCTATGTTCTCGCTTCTGGTCATTTAGTTTTCTTTCTCATTTGTTAAGGAAAACACAGTGTTTATAGCGTTGTAGTGCTGTATCAACATCAACCCAAAAAACTGAACTCTCCGTACTACTGGAGAAAACGACGATCCAGTCACCTGCTACAGTAACTGCACGCTAGCTAAAGAGCACCTGGTGCATATTACCTGCAAATTAGCCATGTAGCTATTTGATTGCAGCTATTTGTTGTTGGGGTTTATTTTTTCCCTCGCCCTCTCTGCACAACATTCAAAGACTCCACAGCGCTCTGCCAGTCCCTCAGGCGCGCTCCACACCGCAGCACTCTGTTTCACACACCTCACCAAGGTGTTACTATGAGAGGTGTGCTGTTGGTGTTCCAGTTGAAGATAAGTCTATGAGGTTTGGGTTCTGTAAGGATCAGGTGCTGGTGATGGTAGACTACTCTTCTAGGTCATGACAGTGATTTCGCACAAAAACTTAACTCTGTACTCAGCTTATTTCCTGAGGATGTCCTCGATTTCTGCTGACTTCATTCGAAACGAAAATGCTTTGTCTACATTCGTCCAGAAGTTGGGCTCCCGTGACCTCATTCGCTCCGAGCCATCACTAATACACACACAGCGAGCAACCTTCTCCCACTGGCAATCTTTCAAAGCCATGCAAGAGCCATGAAGGTTTATAGAGCATAGAAAATATATAATAAGAACCAAATCAAGCTAGGAAGGTCTTCTTTTCTAAATGTAAATAATTGTAACGTTTCCATATTTAAACGTTAAGATAAAAGTTGAGGTTTTTGTCTTTTAGTGTACAAATTCCTAATAAATGCTTAATTCAGTATTTATCATACTGTCTATCTTCTGCCAAATGACTAATAAAACTCAGCCTGTTCTAAAAACAAAACAAAACTAGATAACGATAAAAGCTTTAAAAATGCATTTTTAAGCACTTTTAAAGAGTTTAATTATTTTATCCTATCAGTCCTGTTGAGAAAATGTGGATTAGGCCCTGTTTACACTAGTGCGTTTTCGTTATAAACGGCGTTTTAAAATGAAAACGATCGGAAAATCAGAAACGATCTCCGTCCACACTACACGACCAAACACGCATGTCACATGACCATTCATGCACACTGGGCATGTGCGTACAAGTGTAAACAGGAAGTTGGTTGCTAGTCCAAACTGGCGTTCCATGCAGGTCTTACGCCCCTCGAAATGAGATTTGTTGCCGATCGTTCTAATCGTACCTCGCCTCTTGGGCATGTAGGCAGCTGCAGTTTTATAAAATACAGAATTGAACCGCACAGTGGCTACTCAGAATGACGACAAAGCCAGCGAAGCTTGCGGTTCAGTCTCCATGTTGTTGTGTATATGATCAAGGTAGCGTAATGGTCATGTGGTAGGGGCTTGACGAATCAGGGAAAGATACGCAATGATCCAGAAGAACCAATCGGGGGGGGCGATTGTGGGTGAAGCCACACCTTCAGTTGTAACCGTACAGGACACGATCACACACGGCAGCGCTCAACCGTTTAACGGTAAACAAGAGAGCACGGCTGCGTCCGAAACCACGTACTTACCTACTATATAGTAGGTGAGATATATGTATTTCAGTTAATATATAGTAGGTAAGTACGCGGTTTGGGACGCAGCCCACGGCTTCAAGCAGTCGTCTCTCTGCACGTATAGCATGACAAATAATTAACTGAACTTGAAGCTTTCGTAAAATTAAAAACGAAACACCCAAAACTGTATACGGTTCCATAACGAAGACCAACTGTATGTCGATACGTGAAATTCTGGAGGGAACGTC
>JANDJT010000032.1:18990666-19010431 GCA_024331685.1 Stegophilus panzeri | reverse complement strand
CACACACACAGAGAGAGAGACGCACGCACAGAGAGAGAGAGAGAGAGAGAGAGAGAGAGAGAGAGACACACACACAGAGAGACACAGACACAGAGAGACACACACAGAGAGAGAGACACACACAGAGAGAGACACAGACACAGAGAGAGAGAGAGACACAGAGAGACACACACACAGAGACACAGAGAGACACAGAGAGAGACACACACACACAGAGACACAGAGAGAGAGACAGAGAGACACACAGAGAGAGAGAGAGAGAGAGAGAGAGAGAGAGACAGAGAGACACAGAGACAGAGAGAGAGAGAGAGAGAGAGAAGCAGATCAGTGCCTTTTTCTTACACCAGGATTAAAACAATGCCTTTGTTTACAGGCGCTCTAATGAAGCCACTCCTCTCTCCTTCACACACACACACACACACACACACTCCTCACAGCTGGAGATGGGGCATTGTGAAGCAGCCAGTGTCAGCACACAAAGAGAAAAAAGCAGCCCTTCAGCATGCAAGCTGGAACAACATGTTACTCGAGTGATGTAAATGCTTCACGCCGTCGCTGACATCTGACTGAACCTAACAAGTATCTCCGTAAGAAGTGTCTGTATTAAGTTCTATTCGGACGAGATAAGCTCTCCAGACGTGTGTCTGTTGAGGAATGTTGCCGGAAAGACGTCTGTAGTAATTATGATCGATTTGCACGGGAGAAGTGATCTCTGTATAAATCACAGACAGCGAGAGCGTCTTCACGCTGTAAGCACGGCTTGCTTTCGCGCTCCGTTCGCACGGGATTTAGATTTCCTTATTTATAGTTTTACTGCTCGTTTTATAAAAGGGGAAAAATATATTACATCATCTTTGCAGACTGTTAAAAAAAAAAAAAATAATAATAATCCTTCACCACTCCATGTAAAATGAATCCAATCCAAACAGGGCTGTAATCTCTGGAGCTGCCACCTTCACACCATCACATGCAATGACACACTCTGACACACTCCAACATTAGTCATGAGTTTATACCACAGCGCTGCTGAATGCTCGATTCTGATTGGACAGAAAGGGTTCGCAAGAACAGCACACTCCTGAGATCCTTAGCTAGTTCCCACTTTCTATTGATCTGATCTATTCCTTTTATAGTATGTGATAATTTCTATAGTAACAACGTATTGTACACGTGGATTCGTATGGCGGATGCTTCACACAGACACGTTAAAAACGTGTGTAACTGTTGATATATTGGGGGTTTTTTCATGCAAGATATTTATTTAGAGGTTTACTGGAAGGAGTCTCCAGTTTTAGCGCTCACTACCAGTGAATAAGTTTTCTGATATGCAGGATATGAATATATGTCTTTATAAGGTTGTGGGCGGGACACTTCGGATTCTAGAGAGCGTCTGATTGGACGGAAAACCTGATGAGAAGCTGAGGTGCAGAGTGATGTCGTCAAAACTGTTGATCCGTATTGGTGGTAGAGAGAGACTGTACATTTCGAATGAGTACATCGTGTAAACGCGAATTTCATCATTGTTTCGGAGCGCACTAGCTTACAGATAACCTTAATGCTATACTAAAAGCCGCGAAACTTCCGGTTTGATTTTCATGGATCGATCACTTTAACGTCAAAAGAAAAATAAAACTCAGAGGTAAATGACTGTTCATAGCTGTCGTAAGGTAAGTATCCACAACATTAAACGTAATCCGTGGCGTAACTCGTTGATTATTTTCCTATAACAGCATGCCACGGCACGTTCTGTTCCTCACGCTACAATTAAGCCCGAGCGGCACTGCTGACAACACTGTAAACGATGCTATGAACAAACCAGAGAGACCGGGAGAGCAGTTTCTCAACACTAACCCCCGTGTACGAGGTGTAGGCCGAGCCTGTCACTCTTATCTCTCAGTAAAGCGCCACACCAGAGCAGTACAAAGCTCAAACTTTACCACAGCATGCTGGACTGGAACCCCAGACAAAAGGAAGTGGGTGTGTTTGACAGGAGCTCAGCGAAAGAACTGGAAAAGGCGCATTCTCGCTCTCAGCGTATCATCGTACTGATGACAGATTAGGACTTCACACCCAAGATGATTTATACAAAACCAGAGGTCATTCAACTCTGCTGTGCTTTCTAGACTCTGAGACGGTCAGACGCTGTCCGCTCTAACTGGTGGAGTTATCGTTCTTCGCTTGAACAAAATGGCCACATTATACAGTAATCAGCCTAATGTAAGTGATTTAATGATTGGGCATTGCTGCACTATTACAGAAGGAAACATAAAGTGAATTTCAGAGAGATTTCCAATGTAGTAACCTGCTGTAAAAAAAACAAAAAAAAAAACCACAACATCAATAAACCCTGGTATATTACTACATGAAAACAATGGGATGTATATACATTCTAATACCACAGCGCGGTTGAATTCTCGAATCTGATTGGTCAATACGTGTGCATTATTTATGTATGACAACACGCTTTAGACAGCAGTTCTGGCTGTAACATGAATGGTTTAAACTCATGTGCTTGTTTTGATATGTTATTGTTTCTATAGTAACAGCTCATACGCAGGGACTTGTACGGCGGACGCGCAACATAAACTAAGACTAATTATAAATTGGGTTTTTTTTGTTTGTTTTTTTTAAACGTGTTGCTTAACAGTTTAAAATGTTTAATTGATGCGGTGACGTTGTTGTTGTTGTCGTTGTTGTCGTTAGGAGACATTTATTTAGGGTGGCGCAGTGGCTTAGTGATTAGCGTGTTTGCCTCACACCTCCGCGGTTGGGGGTTTGAATCCTGCCTCCACCCTGTGTGCGCAGAGTGTGCATGTTCTCCCCGTGGCTTCAGGGGTTTCCTCCAGGTACTTCGGTTTCCTCCGCCAGTCCAAAGACATGCGCTGTGGGCTGATTGCCATTTCAAAATTGTCAGTAGTGTGCGAGTGTGCCCTGCGATGGGTTGGCACTCCGTCCAGGGTGTCTCCCGCCCTGTGCCCCGAGTTCCCTGGGATAGGCCCGAGGCTCCCCGTGACCCTGTGTAAGATAAGCTGCATGGAAAAAGGATGGATGGACATTTATTTAACATTTATGGAAGGGGTCTCGAGTGTCAGTGCTTCGTAAAGTTTGCAAAGGGAAAGTCTTCAGGATTATAGAAGAGTTTATACTTTCTGGTTCCAATGTAAAAAGACAAGCTGCGTTTTTTTTTTTTTGTTTTGTTTTGTTTGTTTGGAGCCCGAGAAACAGGCTGATGAAGAATGAAGTGTGAGAACCGGAACGAACTCGTTCCACAACGTTAAATATAACCAGAAATCGTTAAAATGTGCAACGTGTTCTTCAAGAATAAATGAAACAATGTAATTGTTAGCAAATCACTGTGGTATAAGCGGAATGACACGCTCCAGACTGTAGTTCTATGAAAACAATGCAGTTTTTTTTTTCTGCTCCGTGCCATGCCGCATCACGTTACCCTGGTATGGACTATTTTTGTATCACTGCATGGTCTGTCCTTCGTTATTCCTCACTTATTCGAGCCAACAGAATTTTGTGCATCTCCTGCATGGAAATAATCGTGCGAGTCTAAACATTTCCATCGGACGACCCGAGCAATGCACAAATGTTAACACAAATAAACAGTAAGAAAAAGCTTTATCCTCCTGGCCAGAGAAACCTGTAGCCAGGATATACGGATCACGCAACCTGAGAACGGAAGCCAGAAATCACTGATCTTGATCTCTGTACTAGGTTCAGTGTTTATGGAGCTCCGAGGCCCATCAGATCGCAGAGAATGAGCAGGAAAAATAGAGTGGGGGAAGAAAAACAAGGCTCTTTGGGGTGCAATCCTGCGAGCATGGTGGTATTTACGACTCCAGATTGCGACCTGTGATCAGGTGTGAGTGGAAGATGAACAGGAAGAGCGGGAGCAAGACTTGTTAAGTAAGGAATAAATCAATGACGAGGTGCTGTGAGGTGGTGTGATTATTTCCCGACGGCACCTCCGGAAGTGCTTTATTCCTCTTACGCTACAGCAATTTGTCACGGTACAAAGGAACCGAAATGTTCCGCTGGAAAACGTGCTGATTCTGGAGACTCTTTCCAGCAGTGTTAAATACATACGTTAAATCTCTTTACAGAAAGCTTCACCATATCAACCATTATATCTCTTCTGCTTATTATTAGTCTTAAGATTACGTGCGGCGTCCGCCATACACGGCCCTGTGAAAGAGCTGTTACTATAGAAACATGACATGGTGCATTAATATCATTCGAATTCTATCTGGAAATACTTTCAGAGCTGCTGTTCCAGAAAATGAATCACCACCTACATGTACGGACCAGTCAGATTTAAGAATTCATCATCACTGTGATGTAAAGAACAAATATACATGTGTGTGTGTGTGTGTGTGTGTGTGTGTGTGTGTGTGAGAGAGAGAGAGAGTGTGAGAGAGAGAGTGTGAGAGAGAGAGTGTGAGAGAGAGAGTGTGAGAGAGAGAGTGTGAGTGAGAGAGTGAGAGAGTGAGAGAGTGAGAGAGTGTGTGAGTGTGTGAGTGTGTGAGAGAGAGAGTGGGAGAGTGGGAGAGAGTGAGTGAGAGAGAGTGAGTGAGAGAAAGTGAGAGTGGGAGAGTGAGTGAGAGAAAGTGAGAGTGTGAGAGAGAGTGAGAGTGTGAGAGAGAGTGAGAGTGTGAGAGAAAGTGAGTGGGAGAGTGAGAGAGAGAGTCAGAGTGTGTGAGAGAGAGAGAGAGAGTGTGAGTGTGAGAGAGTGAGGGTGGGAGAGAGAGTGTAAGAGAGAGTGAGGGTGGGAGAGAGAGTGTAAGAGAGAGTGAGAGAGAGTGAGGGTGGGAGAGAGAGTGTAAGAGAGTGTAAGAGAGTGTAAGAGAGTGTAAGAGAGAGTGAGAGAGAGTGAGAGAGAGTGAGAGAGAGTGAGAGAGAGTGAGAGTGTGTGAGAGAGTGTGAGAGTGTGAGAGCGTGTGAGAGAAAGTGAGAGTGTGTGAGTGAGAGTGTGTGAGTGAGAGTGTGTGAGTGAGAGAGAGTGAGTGAGAGTGTGTGAGTGAGAGAGAGTGAGAGTGTGAGAGAGAGTGAGTGTGAGAGAGAGTGAGTGTGAGAGAGTGAGAGTGAGTGTGAGAGAGTGAGAGTGAGTGTGAGAGAGTGAGTGTGAGAGAGTGAGAGTGAGTGTGAGAGAGTGAGAGTGAGTGTGAGAGAGTGAGTGTGAGTGTGAGAGAGTGAGTGTGCGAGAGTGAGTGTGAGAGAGAGTGAGTGTGTGAGAGAAAGTGAGAGAGAGAGAGAGTGAGAGTGTGTGAGAGAGAGTGAGAGAGTGAGAGATGCATATTTCTTTTCCCCCTCTGTGCTAATGTGACTTGCATTAGCATGCGTGAGAAGTCTGGAGCAGCGCTCATGCACTCAGCTCCTGCCAAACGACCAGGGGATTTCCACACAGCCGAATAAAGCTATCTGTACGCTGATGAGATCACCGCTGAGTAACCCAGACTCCTTACACTTTATACACGTGTGTTTGGGAAATCGCAGTAAGTCCACACAATGGCTACATTCCTTGCATGTATTATAATATAATAAATTTGCTGCTCTGCTCTACACTTCCTCTTGCCCAAGTGTAATACCATCTACTGGGTATGACTGAAGCTGCACTGCTGAAAGAGATCCTTTATCCAGGCTGCACTGTGAATAAATATGGAGGGGAAAAAAGAGAGAGAGAGAGAGAGAGAGAGAGAGAGACACACACACACACACACAACATATCCGTAAGCTACTAAATCAAAGGAGCTCCAGAAAATGTGTACATATGATAAACAGTTAGGATTTGCAGCTGAAATGTCAGTATGTTGTTATATAATCAATATTAAAGGAACGGCTCAGAGAATCTTCATGTTTACTCATTTTTAACCCAAACCTTGACCTTAGTATTATACGGTTCCAGGGGTCGATGCAAAAAACATTACTGTTTATAACTGAAAAGCAATCGCTTATTATTGGAAAAGGACCAATAACTGGTGTGTAAACAAAGCTTAATATTTTTACACTGATGTATAAATACAGTTGAGGTCATAAGTTGATATAAAAAATGATTAGATCATAAAAAATAACATTTTAGTTTTTTTTTTTATTTAGTCCTGCCCTGAATGAGCTGTTTCACACAACAGATGTGTACATATAGTCCACAAGACACAATAATAACTGAATTTACACAAATGAACCAGTTCAAAAGTTTACACACCCTTCATTCTTAATCCTGCGTGTCGTTACCTGGATGATCAACGACTGTGTTTATGTTTTGTGAGAGCTGTTCATGAGTCCCTCGTTTGTCCCGAGCAGTTAAAACTGTTTAGCACTGTTTGCTTTTTCCAGCATTTTCTGCATATTTGACCCCTTTCAAACAGCGACTATACAAGTGAGGGACTCGTGCACGACTGTTACATAAGGTGCAAATGTTCACTGATGCTCAAGAAGGCAACACGATACATTAAGAGCCAGAGGGGTGTAAACTTTTGAACAGGAGTAACGGTGTAAATGACTATTTTGTAATAGTCTATCTGGAAAACATGTAAATATCTTACATAGCTTCTGAAGGGCAGTACTAAATGGGGGGGAGATCAGAAATATAAGATGAATAAGACGTTATTCTATCACTATATTGATATTATATTACGTCATATTACTCCGTGCTAGTAGGGAAAAGCTGTTCTGGGGGTGTCAGAGTATAGAAAATTCAGTTTGCAAACCTCTAAGGCTCAACGAAAGCTACTTTATCACATTTCATTGGAAAATAGAAATATCTTTAATACACAGATTATTTAAAACACATTAAAACAGTCTTGGTTACAGTAGAAGGTTAAACAAATCACATCTAGATAACTGATATCAGCGATTTCTAACGTGAACGGTATTTGACGTTAGCGACGACGTTAGCATGCTGCTGAACAGACCTGATGTGCCAGAATATCTCGATCAGCGAGTAGACCAGCACCAGTCTGCACTTTTTTCGAACATCAACGGTGAAACGTTTTCTCCTCATCTCCTTTCGTCCTGGTGCTTCGAGTCATTCTGCAGAACATGGATAATGAGGGAGCGTATCTATGTTCCCAGGGTCCTATGTTCCCCAGAGTGATGTAAGCTGGAGTTAGGCTTCACTATTAAGGAATATAGACTGACAGCTAGTTTTCGAGAAGCACAAATGAGGGTGCAACCTAGTTCATTTTCCCGGTTCATAACTTTCATAAATTTCAAGTGTGGATTTTAATCTAATGTGTGTTGTTATATTCATTTAAACGGGTCTTTGGTGTTTAAAGTTAAAAGCTCGTTAAGATAACAGGACGCTGGGAAAACGAGTCCTGACGACATAAAACCTTTGGAAAAGTTGACTTCATGTGCGTTGACAGAATATTGAACTGGGGAACGTCGGAACGACCCCGGTAATGATTAGCCGCAGCTGCCCGCGTTGCGTATTTATCCTGGATGATGGCCGGCTAGAACCCGATTTGACCTTGTATAGTTTATAATACCGACTGTAGCTCACAGACCGAACCTTTGTTTAGGTCACAAAATATAATCAATCTGCCAGGTCGTGCTTGTTCAAGTTTTCTTCTTCAGTTTTGCTTCAGGTTTTAATGCTAATCTGACCGCACCGTGACCCTTTGTGCTAAAGCAGGTGCATCAACAACAACAACAACAACAACAACAACAACAGCAACAGACACACAAAAAAAGCACGAAGCCCTAAAATCTTCAGCGCAATTATATATCTTAACGTTTCACGCAGAATTGCGATTTCTACGTACAAGCGCCAGTAAGCAACATGAAAACAAGCTCGCGCTGACGGCTCTGAACAGCAGCTCGTGCGTTATTAGCGTTTCTGGACGACGGAGTTCCTTCGACATTCCTGAAACGTCTCATCAAATCTACGTGTAGATTTCATCAGTGCCACTTACATGTATGTCCACTGCTGCTGGGAGGAATTATGTGAAGTAAAGGCAGCTGTGTGTTTGTCTAATATCAGCGCTTCAAAAAAGGCCTGTTAAAACTACTGTCCAATTTATCACTGGTGTTACACCAGGCTCAGCAGTCTGGAGTTTTAATGGGAGGTAAACGCAGCGTGTGTGTGTGTGTGTGTGTGTGTGTGTGTGTGTGTGTGTGTGGTCATAAAGGAGAGCGAGTGACAAGGACCAGCACCTGCACAGCAGAGATAAGTCTGTTTGCACTGAGCCTCAGCCAACACAGCCGACTTGGCGATTCACTGTACCAGCATGTGTGTGTGTGTGTGTGTGTGTGTGTGTGTGTGTGTGTGTGTCTGTGTTTGGAAAAGGCGCTACCTCGCACTCGACAAAACAGGATGAATTGAAAACCCAATTAGCGATGACCGCGGTAACGCTGAGAAGGTATCGGCTCAAAAATCACGAGTGTACAGGAATCGGAGGAATCCCATCAGCGTGGACGAGTGACCCTGCTAATGGATTTCTCAGCGTTCTGGATCCCGTCGCTCGCATTACTTACTCTAATTGCGGGCGACGAGGGCCAGGGATTGGTTGCCAGCATTTTTCCGATTCCTCCTGGCATAGCGCTGAGCACAAATAAGCGACATGCGTGACATGAGAGAACGTCAGAGACAGCTGAGACGAGGTCGTGAAACGAATGTCGTACTCACGTGACCCGAGAAGGGGAATAAAAATGCACGGGGGCATTGTCATGCTGGAACATGTTTGGGCCTCTTAGTTCCAGTTCCAGTGAAGGGAAATCGGGGTTAGTGGTGGCTTGGCTCTGGGTCACTGATCGGAATGTCGGGGGTTCAGGCCCCGGCACTGCCGAGCTGCCACTGTTGGGCCCTTGAGCAAGGCCCTTAACCCTCTCTGCTCCAGGGGCGCTGTATCATATCTGCCCCTGCGCTCTGACCCCAACTTCCTGACATGCTGGGGTATGCGCAGAAAAGAATTTCACTGTGCTGTAATATATACGTGACCAATAAAGACCAATAATTACCCTCATACAAAGACATTCTATACAACTGTGTGCAAAAAAGGCTCGCATATGGGTATGATGATGATCAGGTGTCCACATACTTTTGGCCATACAGTGTATTTTAAAACGGTGAAGTCGTTCCTGAAGGAGGGAAACGACTGGTATAAAATAATCGCCCAATCAGAGCCTTTTCCACGTCGAGCAACAAAGTGACACCTAAAAACGATATACGATAGACGATATTTAGAATTAAGTGTACCATGATGACATTATATCACAATATTGATATTATAATTACGTTAAATTACTCCATGCTAGTAGGGACACTACTACTACGGACACTTCTCAGTCGCTAACCTGACGTAACGAGAAATAGAAATAGATTAAACAGCAGCATGAAAGGACTGCCTTCTGGTCATTTTCTCAGCAGCGCGACTTGCTTACGTGCTCGAAAATGCAGCACAGGCTGAAATCAGCGTTTGGCCGTTCCGGCTGCGCCCGGATTAGACAAACGAGCCGAGCTTCCAGGACTTGCAATGGCAAGCTGCCAAGGATGGAAGACTAAATTATGATTATGTTTCATCTTGACGATGAGCAGACAAATATGCCTTTTTAGCGACCGGTCTAAAAATAGGCCGTGAAGGAGGAAACGGTGCAGATTTCCTTGTGGGAACCTTAACTAACCAGGACAGAGATGCAGTGCATGCAAATGAAGTCTGGTTTCTACCTTGATAAAGAACTACATTAGTACTGACTGAGGGAGAATGGAGGAAGAAGGAGACGGACAGAAAGACAGCGGAGAGAGAAAGAAATAAATTCTCACGGATCCAATTAAATACTTTTTCGTTCAACCTCCAGAGCCTCGTCATTCCCAAAAGGCAGTGGTGATGAGACAGCTGCTGCTGCCGGTGCCATTAAAGCGGTACGGCAGGAGACATAAAAGAGAGCCGCCGCTGACTTCTGTCTCAAGCGCGCTGGCGTTTTACAAATAACAATGCACGTAATTAAAAGGCACTACCTTCGCTCAGATAATGCCTATTGTGCTTCCTTTTATTCAGCCAGACGATTTTGCGTTTGAGGAGAATGCATGCCGATCGGTGGGGTTTTTTTTCCCGCCACCCGAGCCTGGTTACTATGCTGGAAGTGCGGTATCCAGGCAGGCGTGCAGGAGTCTGAACGGCACGTGTGGCATACCAATGACGAGCTCGTCGCCCCAGAGGAGGGAGCAGCCGGCCTGGCCTCTCGATTACAATACGAGAGCGAGAAAAGGAGGAGAGAAAAGCACACAGGGGAAGGAAAGAGGGGGAAAAAAAACGTCTCTATTCAGAACAAGGTGCATGTAAATAGGGGCATTAGAGAGGGAAGAGAAATGCACGTATTTTATTTACAAAACGTGTGAGGGGAAAACCCACAGAATTCTCCTCTGCAGTGCCTTCTTCAGGAGTGTATGAGATTTACACTGCAATGCAGGCACTTTTAGGAGTTTACTCCAAATGCCATCACTACTACTACTTCTACAGCGCTGGCTAAAAGAGATTTAGGCATAATGATCATGTGATAATCAACAAGCATCAAATCATAGTTTTTTTACATGGTTTTTTTTCTTCTTTATCTGGACTATTCTTATTATCAAAACTGCAGTCACATCGTCTCTGTAAACACGAACGCCATTTTCCGGAAACCTCCACCGAATAACCCGCTGCGAAACTTATCACCTGACCTCCTTCTCACTCCTTCGACTTTTAATGCTGCGTACGACTGAAAATCGCAAATTCCGACTTTCTGACTTCCGACTTGGGGGGGGGGAATGCCCTCCTCAATGCGGAATTCCTACTCGGAAACTCGAGACGGTCTCGTCGACCCTGAATTCAGCAAGTGACGTCAAATCGACAGTTCCGCTCGCTGTCTGCTTTTACATGAGCTACGCTGTATATACAAGTATTCGCTTTACACACAGACATGTTCGCTTGTTAAATCTGTAGCACTGACTACACAGTTCACTGTTTGAGGAGGAAAATATAATACATCGCTCATCACAGTTAGCTGGCTAGACTGTTGCTAACAAAAGACGAATATGGACGTGTCCATGGTTCTTCCCGCTCTGTAGCTTGAGCGATGGCGTAATTCCGAGAACGCAGAATAATCACGCACACCTCTGTTCTCCATCACTGGTTCACTACGAACACACAACGCAAACCTCAGTTCGGTGTGAAGTATCGCTCTTAGCTAATCACTAGCGACGGCAACAAGCCTTTACTACTGCGTAGCGCTGGTATGTTTTAAAATTTTCACTGCATGATAACGTAGGGTTGGCGGTTCGATTCCCGGCCCACGTGACTCCACGTGCCCAAGCGTCCTTGGGCAAGACACTGAACCCCAAGTTGCTCCTGATGGTAAGTTAGCGCCTTGCGTGGCAGCTCTGCTACCATTGGTGTGTGAGTGTGTGTGTGTGTGTGTGTGTGTGTGTGTGAATGGGTGAATGAGAACCAGTGTAAAGCACTTTGTAGAACCTAATATGTATAAAACATATCCTAATATGTATAAAACAAAAAAAAACAAAACAAAGAGATTAAATCACGTCTTTAATTTCCTGGACACGACTTTTTCTCTTATACAGTCAGTGTTTATCACACTGTCGTTCTAAGCAGCGAGCTGAGCCAAGAAACTAATCCGACTAGCTTGGCAGTGTGCAGCGCCTCATGGCCACAAATAGATACGTGCTTTATTTAGTTCTGAGTGTTTGATTGTAGAGGTCGACCGGTCAACTTAACAAAGTAAAATATAAAAGAAAAAATATGTTGTAATTAATAACTTCACTGCAAAAATAAACAGTCCTGACTGTACCAGGAAAATGTACTGTACTTTTTTGCTTAATGAAATATATATTATATATACTAGAGCTGCAACAACTATTCGATAAAATCGATAATAATCCATTATGAAAATCGGTCTCAACGAATCACATTAGGGATTAGTTGGTCTGCGCGCGGCACGGGGTGCGTTTACTCCCTCCGTTACTTCTGTGTCCCAGTTGACGTACTATACACTTACACTATGCACTGTGTACTCCGCTGTCTAGTGTGTGAATTTTAGAAAGGTAATATCGTCCCAGAAGGAACACTAGAGATTTTTTTACTAACAGGAAGTATAAGCCGTTGCCTGGTCGACGGCGCATGACGTCATACGCATGTAATGTGACGCCGCTAGCTTTAGCAGATACCCAGAGTCACCGATAACGACTTTCTTCAGTTTACTGTTTATATACTTAGTTATATATTTAGTTGATATTATACAGAAGTATTTATGCATTATTTTTTATGGATGCACAAAAAGCACAGAATTAAACTACAATCCTAAATGAATAATATTTATTCTGGTGTGTGTGTGTGTGTGTGTGTGTGTGTGTGTGTATTGGGTTCTCTTCAGTCTTATATAACTCTAGTCTGAAGTTTATATTTGTAACACTCAGTTTGTGGATTTTACTTTAAATAAACGGAAAAAATGGTACTGAAAGCCACCCCCCCTCCCCCCGATTAAGCGATTAATCGGGAAAAAAAATAATCGGTCGACTAATCGATTATGAAAATAATCGTTAGTTGCAGCCCTATTATATACATAGTACTATATATTAACTATGAATAAATATTAAAGTAAATAAACGATATACATCCAAACTGAACCGAAAGGTAACACTCCAAAGAACAAATAAAAATAGAGACGTCCAAAGTGAATAATAATAAAAAAAAAAAACACTTCAAATAACACAAGACAATTTGTCCGTGTTGCTCTCGTACTGTATAGCGACAGCGGACCCTTCTGTCGGCGTGCAATCGGTTATCTGTGTGGATTCATCAGCAAAACCGTTCAAGCGTTTGAGCTCTGCTTGACAGCTACTGTGTATGAAATGGTTACGAACGTGCTAGGAGTGGCAGCGGAGGTAGCAGTGTGGCGTAGCAGTAGCGGATTACGCAGCCAAAGGGCTTTCAGCGCAGTCCGGATCCCCAGTGCAGCTAAACAGAGGTTGTTGTAGTGTGATTTAGAGCGAGTCCTAGCCATTCTACACAAAACTGTATCAGGACTGCATAGTCTCTAGTGCTCTAGCCTCTACTCTATTGGCAGTTTAATGACGTGCAGGTTTGACGCTGTAAAAGATCCAGGCTCGCTGAGCGGCAATCCAGAGAAAAGGCCTTGAGATGAAACGCCTCCACTGACTTGAACGATGAAGGTATGTGGTACTCGAGATAAGCATTTCATTACAGAAACCCATATAACGTCATTAATGCCAGCCCGGCTCAGCTGACTTGGCGGTTTTTTTGTTGTTGTTTTTTTATTTATTTTGTTTTTTTTATCTGAGCGGACCTGGCTGTCTCCTCGACCGCCACAACTGAGAAACGAGTGCCACCGCGAACACATGCTTTCCTCTAACACGACTGAAATAAAAAGAGTCCTAGGAAAAGTGTTTTGGGAAGTAATGAAATGTCTGGAGAGGACACAATGCTGAAATAATGTTAAGTGATGGCTTCACGGAGCAGCTATTTCCCATCGAGGTCACACTTGTCAGCCCATTTCAGAGCCACACACCCACACACACACAGAGAGAGAGAGAGAGAGAGAGAGAGAGATGTGTAATGCCCTGGGGCTCATGCAGCGTCTCCAAAATTAAACCCCTGCTTCTGAAGCTTTCCGCTCAAGAAAGGGTGCAAAAAGCAACTTATATTACACACATGTTTCCTTACAAATGTTTGGCCTACATTTTTCAGTGAGCTGCAAAACATGCTATGCAGAAACAAATGAATGGATATACACTATCTGGCCACTTTAATAGGAATACCTGAAAAGAACCTGCTGATCTCCTGGGATTTTCATGCACAACGTGGTGCGAAAAACAAACAACATCCAGTCAGAGTTATGCAGGAGTAGAAAGGTCATAGGAAATGGCCAGACTGGTTCAGACTGGTTCAGAACGCACATCGTGTCCGTAAGGACTATCCGGTGTTACCCAGATGAGGACGGGTTCCCTTCTGAGTCTGGTTCCTCTCAAGGTTTCTTCCTCATATCATCTTAGGGAGTTTTTCCCTCACCAGCGTCACCACCGGCTCGCCCAATAGGGATACATTCACACGCTTAAAATCTGTATCCTGTGTTTATATATTTCTGTAAAGCTGCTTTGAGACAATGTCCACTATTAAAAGAGCTATACCAATAAAACGGAATTGAATTGAATTGAAGGATAGGGCGACAATAACAACCGAAAACCACATCAGGTTCCACTCCTGTCAGTCAAGAGCAAGAAATTGCAAAGAGACCACAATTATATATATATATATATTTTTAAAGACCACCGAATGATCTTCCAAACGGTCAGGTAGTGCATATGGACAATCTGAAATCCTCTCTTCTCCCCTCCTGCTCATTTGTTTTGCTTCAGGCTGCCAAAGTCTTACATCTTAACCTAAACTTCATCTCGTTAGCAAAGCCCAAGCTCCAAAACAGTTCACGCTTTACTTCCTCCCAGGGATCCAAATGAATTATTACAGGCAGCTGATAAGAGTGAAATGTAACCCAACAGTCCACACAAGGCTCGGCTCGGCACGTCGGGTACACTCGTACACGCTCGCCGGGTAATGCCGTTTCCTAAAACTCGCTGCTGGAGATAAAGCGAGAAGAATAAGGGAGGGGAAAAAAAAAAAAAAAGCATTGGAAGAATTACAGGAATATTTACAAGAGGAGAGAAAGAGAAGGATTCGGGGTATTCGGAAATGTGTTTATTCAGCATGTGGAAATGCAGGAAACTGCACGACCTCTGTGTTGAAGTCTGCTAGCGCAGCACGTCCGAATGCATAACCGTGCCGTCCTGGTGTGAAGTGCAGAGGCATGCGGACAGACAGACTAACGCAACACGCTGGCAACGCTCAGCTGGACTGGCCTGCATTATTCATAGGGTCTTTCCATACACTTCTTGCATGTGCGCGCACACACACACACACACACACACACACACACACATATAAACACACTCACACATGCAACAAAAAAAAAATGTTTGCACACAGGGAAACTTTACATTATTTTAAAGGCTATAAGATTTAAAAATACAAATGTTTAAAATATTTAACATTGTAATTTTATGTGAAATGCCACATCATCGATACAACAAGATACAGTAGCTATGTCTCATTCATGCTGTGCTTGTGCAGTTCAATATGAGGATACACAAACAGCTCAATATGAGTACACACACACACACACGCACACACACACACACTCATAGAGTAAGTCAGAAAGGCAACTGGCTTCTTATACCATACTATTACCATTTCACGTTGTTACATTCAGTACGTTTACACGGACAACAATAATCCGATTTTAACCCGATTAAGACGATACTCTGATTAAGAAACTAGCATGTAAACAGCGCTTATTGATGACCTCGAAGTAAGTCATACTCGAAGTAAACACAGATGGAATTAAGACGTGTGGAGTATTCCTGTTTTAGTCGCATTATCGACGTGCGTTACAGACATGTACACGCCTTAATCACACTATTAACGTCGTGTGGGAGTTTTCACCGCATTTTGCGACAGGACACGCACACACACGGCAGCGCTCAACAGTTTTATGGCAAACAAGAGAGCACGGCTGCGTCCCAAACCGCGTACTTACCTACTACAGTATACAGTAGGAGAAATACATGTATATCAGCTACTATATAGTAGGTAAGTATGCGGTTTGGGACGCAGCCCACGGCTTCAAGCAGTCGTCTATTACACGTACAGCATGACAAATAATTAACCGCACTTGAAGCGTTCGTAAAATTAAAAGTGAAACACCCAAAACTGTATACGGTACCATAACGAAGACCAACTGTATGTCGATACGTGAAATTCTGGAGGGAACGTCGGACGGCGTGGCGCGGGGACGTAATGACGTGTGACGTTAATCGAACTATGTTCTATAACATGTAAAACATGAACATGAAAGGAGTATTCTAAAAGCGACTCATGTAAACGCCTTAATCAGAATATTGTCTTATTCAGAATAAGGTCCATGATTAGATTACTGCTGTCCATGTAAACGTAGTCAGTGTATCAGTGTGTCAGTGTATCACATGCTAACCTCACCAATAAAACAGATTAAAATGAGTTTCTGTCTATTACCAGTACCATCTATTTTATTCACGTTCCTGACTCCAGTGCTTCTCGTCCTTGTTGTGTTCCGACTGTGACTCTCTCCAAAAATGGCACAACCTCGTCCCTCTGGACTTGTCCTAAATCTCACTACAGTAACCTCTGCTTTTCCGGACGTGGACTGCACTGGAAACCCTTGAACTGTGTAATCCTGTACATGGTATAAACATGTTACGTTGCCCAATCAGTCACGGCAGAAGAACGTGGCGTTGCTCACATAACTAAACAAACAACCGCTTCATTTCTGCTCAGTTTTATTTTCGATATCCTCTTGGATTTCCTCACAGCCACTCTCTCACTCTCATTGAACAACAACAACATGATAAATACTGACAGAATTTATGGAAAACTCATTCCTGAACATACAGCCCGGTCCATAAGTATTTGGACAGTGACACGCTGTTTGAGATTTCGCTTCTGTGCACCACCACAAATGGATTTGAAGTGTAGACTTTCAGCTTTAATTCAAGGGATTTAACGAAAATATCGCATTCATTCGGAATTACGGACAACTTTTACTCTCCATTTTCACAGGCTCAAAAGTAATTGGACGGTTGACTGATAAGCAGTTTCATGGCCAGGTTCTAGCCTGTTTCCTGGTTATTACATGACAAATTTAGGAGATCAAATTTCTAGAGGTGATCCCAAGTGTTGAGTTTGCATTTGGTAGCTGTTTCATGGGAACTCTCTATATCTTTCTAAGAAATAAAGACAATAAGAGATTGATTTTTTTTTTGTTGTTGTTTATATCTTGTTGGTCATGCAGAGACTTCAGTACTATTATTGTTCTTTTTAAATGCTTTGATCAATAAATATAGTGACACTGTGAAACTGATATTTTTAGTCTAGAAATCATACAGTGGAAAATATCAGGCTAACGTTACAAACTTTATCTTTATACAGGTTTGTGTGACGTCTGAGAGGGTCAGGACCTGCGGTAAACACTGCAGCGGAGCAGGACGGAGACTGTAAGTGGGCAGGGCTGGAAATACTGTATTTTGCTAAAGGGAAATGACTGGTGTTATCTCGGCAAGACTCTGTGCTGTGATCACCCTCATTTACTAATCACGATTTAGTGCAGCACCAGGAGACACGATTAAGCCCTACAGCACACACACACACACGCACGCACGCTGATAACGACATTAACTAGAGCGAGAGCTTGCTAATGGACCGATCAGTTAATGGACAGATCTTCCGCGAGAATATTTTCGCCTATTTGTTTACGCCTAATAAATGGTATTTAGGCCTTTTGAAGAAAAAAACAGAAAAAAAACCCCCCCGATATTAATTATCCATAGCGCCAGCTATACTTTGGGCGTGTTATTATATGTGCTTTTCTTTAACGTTACTCGTGTTGCTTTTTCACAGGGCCGATAACACGAGTGTCCATAACCGCGTCGTGTGAGTGTCGAGGTGATCGAGGATATGGACGAGGCAACGTTCACGCAAAACCACCGCAACATCTGGAAAAACTAGGTTTACTATCCACACACACACACACACACACACACACACGCTGTCAGTTTTCCACAAGACAGCCTGGCTGATCCCAACAGGGTGGAGCGGAGAATGCAGAACACAGGGTTGCTTAACCATTGTAGCAGATTTGTTTGCAAATCTGAGAAAAGAAAAATGTTAGGTTGAGGTTAGGGCTAAAAACAGATCCCTCTCTCTCTCTCTCTCTCTCTCTCTCTCTCTCTCTCTCTCTCTCTCTCTCAGAGTATGGCTCATCTCAGACTGACCCACATCTTCATTTACACACAACCGACCTAGCATACATGCTGACATAAATGAAGACAGAAGAACATAAAGGCAGAGCATACCTTTCTCTCTCTCTCTCCATACAGGTACAGGTTGATTTAGGGTCGTAGCTGACAGGCTATTCATCAAACTGCTTCGAGAGAATTCGAGCGAGAGAGAGTGAGTGAGAGAGAGAGAGAGAGAGAGAGAGAGAGAGAGCACGAGCACATCATTGCCGTTGCCCGCTAACCTTGACTTTTTGTAGCCGACTGAGAATTTATTACGGACCTCTCTCTCTCTCTCTCTCTCTCTCTCTCTCTCTCATTGGATCACACGTGAGAAAAAGCAGAACGACTGTGTGTGTGTGTGTGTGTGTGTGTGTGTGTTACGATGAGAAATCCCTAACGCCAGACCTATATAGAAGCTTCCAGAACATTCAGCCTATGACTGGAGTGAGAACAAAGAGTGTAGCATCTAATCATCATCATCATCATCATCAACAACATCACTTGCGGTTAATAAATGTGCATGAAAAAAAAAATATATTGTGACCTCGAGTCTAATTAAATACACCTAATTTTTTTTTTTTTTACAGTGCTAAGTAGGGGGAAAAGAGCCTCGTTTTTACACACACACACACACACACACACTGTGTGAACAAAGAGGAGCTCTGTTTCTCATAACGCACATGCTTGGCGGAGGACTGTATTAGGTTAGTGTTGCTTTAAGCGCACAGCACATTTTTCAGGCGCCTTCCGCTGTTTGGCTTTCAAGCCAGGGCTGAAGACAGATGATCCTGTTGACAGCAGAGCTTCATTACGGAACAGGCTGGTACAAGTGAAGGGAGTGGCCGCTTTTTTTTCCGCCACAATCCGCCCCACCCTGTCCAAAACCTGAACGCCATTAACCCCCTGCCCCCGACACACACACAAACACACACCTCAGTCTCGCCGTGCCTGTCCGTGCACATGAAACACCCGCCCCTCACAAACACAAACGCCGAGCCGCTTTCCAACAACAACAACAACAACAACAACATAAAATCCCCCCACATGGCGTCTCGATCCGGCAGCATGCGAAAGTGAATTCTTACGTTAATGCTGTGAAACCTAAACTCAAAAGTGGCTACGACCAGTTTCGCGTCCTGTCGCGCAGCTCGTGTTAAAAGCACAAAAGACAGACGGTTTGCGTTACTACAAAAGGCGTTAGCTGAGAACCAGTTATGTTCGGGGAAGGTGCGATTTGTGTGGGCGGAGCATTTCAAAATTGCAATAAACAACTATGATAACCTGATAAATTATATCACACATACAGCATGTAGCATCTTACATATATTTAAGTTTCAATTTCTGTCGTTGCCCATCCATCCATCCATCCATTTTCTGTACCGCTTATCCGACGCAGGGTCACGGGGGAGCCTGGACCCCATCCCAGGGGACTTGGGGCACAAGACGGGGGACACTCTGGACCCTGGGTGCCAACTCATCTCGGGGCACAATCGCACACACGTTCACACACTACGGACTATTTGCAAATGAGATTACAGTGCATGTCTTTGGACTGGAAGATGAACCCGGAGGAAACCCCTGAAGCACGGGGAGCGCACGCAGGCTCTGGGCACACAGGGCAGAGGCACGATTCGAACCAACCAACCCCAGATGTTTGAGGCAAACGTGCGAACCAATAAGCCACCGTGCCACTCAAAATGTACAACGTTTTCATATCTATGCACAGGGACGTGAATAGATAGAGTTTCTTTCCCGTCCTGTTTCTATTCTAATGCTGCAGTGTGTTAATGAACGTGATCATCAATAATAAATGACAAAACAGCATCCTACGCTCCTCTTCTTATTACCTATGGCTTGTCACTCATCCAATAAATGGGATTGAAA